>CANDYH010000197.1:0-16576 GCA_947396885.1 Heligmosomoides polygyrus polygyrus | reverse complement strand
CCAGGAATGCCGTTATGCCTCCTGAGCCATATCGGAAAAAGCAAAACAATGTCTGGAAGCTGCCTCCCTTTCAATACACAAAAACACTCCTTTTCGAGAGACTTCGTTTACTTCACGACGTGAGTTTCGTTATGAGAAACTTCTATTAGGGTGTCCAGAAAGTATCTGCAGAAATCTTCGCAAGGTTCCAGATTTTTTCTAGGATGTTCTGAAGATTTCAACAAGGGCACTATCCTGCTGTATCTGCATAACACATCCAGCTTCGTCTTCCTTGCTTATTTCACTGAACGATGGTCGAACCTGACCGACGGGACAACTGGCGAAGACGTCTGGGCATGTGCACTCAGCTGCTCTCCCGAAGTCGCACCTTCAACTTGGTGGACACCATCGTCACAGGAGACGAAAGATGGGTCCTCTACCTACGTCAACCACGCTCGTAAGCGTGCGCGCGATGAAGTGCCGAAATCCTTCGTAAAAGTTTCCAAGTTCGACGTTCTTGAAACCTGGGCATCTTCTTATCATTTGTTTTCTCCTGTGCCAACCAGGTTTGTTATAAAATTATTTATTACCAGTCGTTCGGCGGCCTAGCGGCCGCCTACGACTGGTTGGGGCTTCGCCCCCAAACCCCGAGAATAGGACGTCATGGCCGCTACGGGTTTCCTATTCTTTCCTAGGCCTTCTGACCATTATGTTAATCGAGATGGATCGGCTGATCTTCCTCGACGTGATCCTCAAAAAATCGATAATATCGATCGATATCGATTGGTCGACTTCAGATTCGTGTTAAGCGACCTTGATTACCCCCAGGGCCGAAGTTTCGTGCCGCTTGAACGTCATCCTCAAAAATCGATAATATCGATCGATATCGATTGATCCGACATCAGATTCGTGTTCAGCGACCTCGATTACTCCCAAGGCCGAAGTTTCGCGCCACTTAAACGCCATCCTCAAAAAATCGATAATATCGATCGATATCGATTGATCCGACTTCAGATTCGTGTTCAGCGACCTCGATTACCCCCAAGGCCGAAGTTTCGCGCCACTTGAACGCCATCCTCAAAAAATCGATAATATCGATCGATATCGATTGATCCGACTTCAGATTCGTGTTCAGCGACCTCGATTACCCCCAAGGCCGAAGTTTCGCGCCACTTGAACGCCATCCTCAAAAAATCGATAATATCGATCGATATCGATTGGTCGACTTCAGATTCGTGTTCAGCGACCTCGGTTACCCCCAGGGCCGAAGTTTCGTGTCGCTTGAACGTCATCCTCAAAAAATCGATAATATCGATCGATATCGATTGATCCGACTTCAGATTCGTGTTCAGCGACCTCGATTACCCCCAGGCCTGAAGTTTTGTACCGCCGACGTGTTCGGCACGTCTGCGGCTCGCCATGCACGGTCGCCGACGTGTTCGGCACGTCTACGGCTCGCCATGCACGGTTGCCGACGTGTTCGGTACGTCTACGGCTCGCCATGCACGGTTGCCGACGTGCTCGGCACGTCTACGGCTCGCCATGCACGGTCGCCGACGTGCTCGGCACGTCTGCGGCTCGCCATGCGCGGTCGCCGACGTGTTCGGCACGTCTGCGGCTCGCCATGCACGGTCGCCGACGTGTTCGGCACGTCTACGGCTCGCCATGCACGGCTGCCGACGTGTTCGGTACGTCTACGGCTCGCCATGCACGGTTGCCGACGTGCTCGGCACGTCTACGGCTCGCCATGCACGGTCGCCGACGTGCTCGGCACGTCTGCGGCTCGCCATGCGCGGTCGCCGACGTGTTCGGCACGTCTGCGGCTCGCCATGCGCGGTCGCCGACGTGTTCGGCTGCCGCGCCCCAACTCAAAGTGGGACGGACGGACGGTGTGACACACACAGTGACACACACAGTGACACACACACGCTTGCTCCTTTATATATAGTAGGATTACGGCCGACGTTTCGACCAGCTCGTTTTCTTCAAGGCCTGAAAGAAGCTCGAAACTTCTTCATCCGCGAAGCCACTTGGGTCAGAGACACGGGTCCCCCTTGCTTAGTATCAGCTAGTCCCAGAAAATTCAGGCAGAGAACCCAAATCTAATGAGCTACATAACTCACCGATATTCCTCCAGCGCAGGAAGACCGGTTCAACTGGCCACTATGGAGCAAGTGAGAGGCAACGAGTCGGTCAATTATACTGCACAGTGCGCCGGGCGTAAAAAATGCACATAGTAGCAGTATATGCGAAACTCTCACAGCTCGCACAATGGAATAAAGGGCAAGAACTCACTTGTGATTGAAATGCACTCGTTTCTGTTGGTCATGGATGGATTTCTTTCGCGAATCAGGAAAGCCTCGAGAGCCTTTCTGGGACCAATTTCGTCCTCATGATACAGAACTGTGCGCCTTACGTCAAAGTCAGCACCGAAGGTGGCTTCCCTTCGGTGATTCCCAAGCGGGGTTACTAAGCTTTGCCTTCTCGCACCCACAAGGTGTTCCTCAACGCGAATGGCTAATACCCTCACTGTCTCCCCAACATAGAGATTGCAGCAAGTTAAACATTCGAGCTGGTAGACGACGCCCTTTTGCGCACAGTCTCCTGTCCTTCCGTACGGACAAACCACACAGTCGGACATAACACTCATGATACAGTACAAGCGCGATCATAGAGCCGATTACGAACTAGCTGTCGTTTGATGTTATCTCTCGGAATGTTCACCAGTACAACATCCTCATCCAAGCCTGCTCGCAATAGGCACAGCCCAGGCTCGACGAAGTTCGCTTGCTGCACGATAACGCGCGCCCACACACCGGGAAGACGACTTCTCAGAAAATTCTTGAACTCGGATGAAAGTTCTGCCGCATCCACCGACCAGTGCAAATCTGGCCCCAAGTGACTACCACCTTATTCGATCACTTCAGCACCTAGAAGGGTAGCGTTATGAAGATCGTGACCACCACGCAAATGACCTCCAAGCTTTTTTCGCATCCAAGTCGCTGGATTTCTACGCAAGAGGAATTCGAAGTCTTGTGGAACGTTGGCGGAGGGCAGTCGATGTTGATGGAGATTATTTGGTTGATTAGTAAAATGTTGATAAAAATTGTGTTATTTTGAAAAAATTCTCGTATTTCTGCAGATACTTTCTGGACACCATAATACTTTCTCCATTCTGCCATAATGCTCTGTAGGAATGATGACACAAGCAGTGTGGAAGAGATTTATGAGGGATCAAATTTCACATTTGACAAGCTGTTTAACACTTTCGCTGGATGCGTAACATTTTTCCTCTGTATGATATCGTGGAAGCAGTTCAAATTCGTGCTCAGCCTAAGCAAGAACTTGGTAGACAGCCGACGGACACCCCAAAAAACTATCGTTTCAGGGTAGGCCTAGTCCGAGTGCACCGAATCCATAACAAATGGAGGCTTGGTTGTGCAGGGTGGGATCCGAACCTTGAATCGATCTTCAGCGCACGCTGGAGCGCTTCCTCAGATTGCGCTACAAATAACTTCAAACTGTCCTCTCAAAGGCCGCTTCTATAATCACATCATTGCTCACATTCGAGTTCAATGATAGACGCCTAACCAGGCGTTGAGTTCGGTCCGAACACCCCTCAACAGGCGCCTGTTACAGCGCAACTAAAAACGACCTCGACGGGTTAAGACAAAATGTTGATGATGTACAGTGCCTTGCTGTTCGCAACAATGAGCTCGTAATTTGAACAAGCGGTGCTATTTCCACTCAACATTCTGCACTGAGAACAGAGTTAGAGAGGCGATGAAGGCACTATCTTCATCTCTGAAGTTGAAGCACTCTTCAAACTTGCCTCAATTGGTGACATCTGGGGTTGCTTAGAAATCGAGGTGGAACAAGGTACACATCACCCTTTGTCCTTCAGTTTTGAAACAAACAGAGTCATTGTTCTTCCATACTGGAATCATTCGCAGGCGGAAGATGAAAAGAAGTTATTGAGTGGCCATTTTAAAACTGGAAACGATGACGCACTTAATGGTTCTGTTCGCAATGCGGTGCAGAGTACCCTTAGGCTCGGTTCGATCATGCTGGTGAGTTGCCAGTTGCCAGAAAACCCTTGCTCCAAGTCAAACAGCGGAAGAGAGCGGAAGAGATTTTGTCTTGTCTACTTTGCGGCCAACTCACGTGGAATCAACAGGAAGGATGATTGTGTAGCAGCAATGGAGGACCTGGCCCCATTCGCCGACATTTTGCCCTACGGGGTCGTGACCCGTAAGGTCCACTAGGCGGGTAATCCCTGACACTTTTTTTCTCAGCCATCTTTGTTAACTTCAGCTACGGGTGACCGGTCGACATCACTGGCCCACTTGCCAAAGGTTAGCCATACTGGTTCTGGTATGTTCGCCGTTTCTTTGGTATAATGGTCTTCTCAAATAATTTCCGTAAATGAAATAGTGTTGGGGGATAGTTTTTCAGATCGATTTCATCTCATTCCGAACGAACTCTAAAGGAGGCGAGAACGCCGGACGTTAACCTACGTGCTGTCTGTTGGAGAGGCTTGATGAATATAATCTCTCAGTAGCATGCAACGCTGCAAAAAACGTTAACCAAATTGTAGGTGCTGTTGGTAAAAATTATTTATTTTCTCCGGACACTCTACTTTAATGCCTTGAAAATTACAAAAATCAAAGTGAACGAAAAACCCACCCCACCTCTTATAGACCAAATCATCCTCCTTCGAATCGTGTATAACGCTCTACTAAAAATCTCAAACGTAGGCGGAGAGAAGGAGCTGTCGGCGACGGTCATTTTCCTTTTTTTAAACTTCCACTTTAGTGACCCAAAATACACTGGAACTAGAAGCGTTCAAACCATAAAGCCGAATTAGGATACCCGGAGTTATTGAATGAAGATGAACAAGACAGCCGGCGCCTTCTCCAACTGCACCTATGAATAAAAGACATTTTCAATTGGGTAAGCGGAGCGAAAATTACTTTGTTCCTCTATCTATCGGCCTCTGCTTGGAAGGAATAAGTTGAAGTCTTTACACACTGTGTTATAGACCTGAGCATGATAATAAAGCAGTAGTTGTTATAAGTTCTTTTTTAGCTAGCGCAATGAGTTATTCGGGACGCACCCCTCCGTTTTTCTGCAGAGGTTTCCTACTGCGAATGCATGTCTTTGCACCACAAAACGGCCCCTAACATAACTGTTTTTCCATACCGTCTATGGGGGTTGGAAATTGAGTTAGCGCCTACAAACTCCTACAATTAAAAAGCTTCACACTGAGCCCTACGTTAATCTCCAAAAACCACAACGGCATATCACCGAGAGCATATTGCGGAAACAAGCAGAGAGGTCTAGCGAGCCCTCTTCTGATGCAAAATAGGTGAGCAAAAGCCGAGGTCCCCAGACCGGGAAATTTGACGCGAGCACAAAGAAGAGAAGTGGCGCGAAGTGGAAGGAAGGGAGGGCCCGTAATTGCCTAATAGACGTTGGTTGGGCACTCGGAAGACATGCCACAGCCGCTTCACCTTTCGAGACGTTGTCGCACGCCACGATCGGCAGGGGAGTTTCGACTGCTACACGCTTGATAGCGGCCAAGGTGGCCGCTGTGCTTCCTTAGAGGGTCGATACGCAGTCCCCCAGGAACCACTGTGAGAGCGACCCCCGAAGGGCCATTATAGACCTCGACATGACACATCCGCAACAGACGAGGTATTAGGTTGGTCCAGAAATAGGGTGCTGCTCAAATATCCAGAGCATCAGAATTTAAGTTTTTTTCTCACAGAACGTAGTCTATTTTTTCAAAGCGCAGAATTCTCTCTAACAAACCTTTGAATGCTATCCAAAACGCGGAAAACCTTTAATTTTCAAACAATATTTTTGACATAAAAACGAAAGCTGACAACATTTTCATTTCTAAGTTTAAAACGGGCGCTATATGTAGCTGTGAAACCACAAACAAATGAGAATAACACGTTTGGCATCGGCCTCTGCGGAGAAAGGCAGCGTTTTCAACTATAGGTTGGTCGCAAACGGTTGGCAGACACTGTAAAGTTCCAATGGAGGAGGTAGAGGGATAATATGGAGACCAAGACCACTTTTGAGATGAGAGAGCAAGAAATATACCTGAGCCATAAATACTTGATGAATCTGCTTGGGTCTCCAGAGAATGGCCAGTCTCTCGTTAGCTACGGAATCAGTTGTCAGCGAGAAGTCTATCTAGCTTTTCCCCGCTGCCATCATGATAAGTCACTTCTTGTTAGTCCATGCTGGCCCTTAACACGTTGTGAAACGTAAAAATCTAAAGTCAAATGAACGAGGAGCACTCAATGTTTCGAGTTGTTACTTGCGGCTAAACTTCCGGGGTCTATGAATAGCCGTCCCTGTCGTCAGCAGTGGACCTATCAGCGTTCAAATAGTCTTTGGGCAAAATCTTGGAGAAATCGGTGGTCACGACCCCGACAGCCTTACTCGCCCGCACCTGTGGAAACCTACTGTAATCGGCTGAAATTTCAAAAAACGGATGTCAGATCCGTGATCAGCATTCCAGATACCCCCAGGCAGGTTTGGGGTTTGAAAATATTTATTGTAATATTGGTTTATAACATTTACCAGTGCAGCCGTGAAATACAATTGTGCCTAAAAACCTGTTCCCAATCAGGGATGTGCGTAAGTGAAATCCGAAACATCATAAATCGTAAATCGAATCAAGGGTGGAGATTCAAATATGGTCTCAGAGAAAGCGATCTGCTTATTGCACGTTCACGTTTGCAAGAGACGTTGCATTCGTGATTCACAACAAACAAATAGCTTCATCCTTTTTGGGTATATAAAATGATAACATGGCTTCCAGAGCAGAAAGTGCGTCAAGCCAAGAACAGCGCCTTACTTCGTCACCATCTCTATTGTCAAATGTAATTGGCACAATGAATGAATGAATGAATGAATGAATGAATGAATGAATGAATGCTCTCGTCAAGGAAGGACAAGGAGAACACAACAGTATAGGAAGCATTGTAAGTACCTTCTCAACAGCCTTCTTTGAATCTTTCAAGATCTTCAGATAATTGGACATTGTTCGTATCTTCTTCTCATCCACTGAAATCAACCGTTAGCTAGGACATGAGAGATAACGTGCCCTTTGAATAGGCTTACACCACCTTCATTTCATCGAAAAGAATGCAAAACGTACTTGCTAATCGGTGGAAATTTCCAAAGTTAATGTACAAATAATGCTGCAGGAAGCTGTGTATACGCCGAATCAGCTTCTTATCGCTTGTAAAACAAATCAACAAACACTTGTTTTATTACTGTACTTCACTTTAAAACCAAAGAACTTTCTAAGACTCACTATTGAACGGAATCGAAAGGTTTGCAGTGGCGTCTTCACTGGTAAGTCCAACCTTGGGCTCCAGATGCCACAGTTGTAACTGAAGAAAAAAATAGCAGCTATTGTGTGCAGATTTCTGCACTCGTTCACTACGGATCTTGCAAGAAAGGCAGAAAGATAGAACCGCAGCGGATTTGAAGCACACATCTATGCTTGAAAGTGAGAATAAGCGCAAAGAGCGGGAAACAGAACGAACTATTTTTACTTTGAATCTACTATAGCATTTTTTTCAAAGAAAACACCAAAAGGAAGTGATATTCTACACTTTAGCCGAAGCCTACAGCCCGCCCCCTAAAGCCTATAGAGTTACAAAGATTATAACAGTTGGAAGGACGTTTACTTGCGGCTCAGCGAGGACCAGAGCCATTATGACTTGGCTGCAGACGGCCAAAGTCAGTCACGAGGGCGGAAATTCATCACTGAAATGATGAAATCCCGCTCCTTGGCTGATGGCCAAAATCAGGAGGAGCGGAAATTCATCACTGAAATGATAAAATTCCGCTCCTTGGCTGACGGCCAATGTCACGAGTCCTCCTTTCCGCTTCGAGGGTGAAAATCGCGAGGGTGAAAATCTGGAGAGGTTCAATCCTCGATAGAAGAAAAGCGCTTTCCTAGCCTGGTGGCGTGAAGTTTGCAAAAAATGCGTTCAAAAGGACTCTCTGGAAAAAAAGAGCAGAATTCGGGGTATAGCGCCGACAGAATGCATCTAAGTGAAACGAAACCAAACAACCCACCTTTCCGACTGCTTTATGAAGCAACCTTCGTGCAGACCACTAAAACACAGTCCTCTGCGCTGCACTCGACTACCATTCGAAGGAATGAATTCCCTGAAAAGCAGCTGAACAACATAGGCCTGGAAAAAGATGGCAGAGGCAAGCGCTGGTGAAGCGAAGGTTAGAATGATTCTCGGGCTTTCATGTATACAACTATGCAGACACAAATCAACGATACAGTCCAGGGCTCAAAGCTTGGGAAAACGAGAGATGACTGCGCCTGGATTGCAACATTCCTAACTCTAGCTCTAACTTCTTCCTTGCGGCGCGAGCGTGTCCGACTGGAGCACGCTAGTCGCTGCGCCCGAATAGCAACAGTGTGTCGCGAGCCTCCAACAGGATAGCAACACACTATTGCTGTTGCAACAGAATAGCAACCGCAGTTTTTGTTTGCAACTGCAGTTGCTATTCTGTTGAAGGGGGCATGGTTGGGCGGAGACTGTTCGGCTCGTCGAACTCGAATGTCCGAGTCAGGAAAAAACCATCCTGCTCGGATTTTCAAAAGAGACCAGGATTGAAATCAGAGGTGGTTAAAATGTGAAACGAGATTCGTACATTCCGCAAATTGACCTAAACGGCCATCAATACACGCTTTCCCTCATCTTTGCCTTTCGTGGAAATCAGAGGTTTGCTAAAGGTTTTCTAAACCTAACACCAACAATGTCCGCCGACGCTCGATTGTGATCCACCTGCTCACACTGAATTGTGGCCCACCTTTAGACTAGAAACCATCGAAGAAAGGAATCAAGCTGGCCGAACAGATGGCCACCATAATCAAAGACTTCGATGCACGTCAGCTTGAAGCTAACGAAGGCGAACAGCTGGAAGTTGTGAAAAAATAAGGAATAATTGGGACCCGCAAGAGACTGATAGATTTGGAGAGACAAGCAAGCAGTGGATATATGATAACGTTTTAGTGTAGAACCCTTGTTTCGGAGAAGAGGGTAAGTCTTCTATTGGATTTCGTCTATGGAGCCAATGTCGTTGGTCCACGTATGGAAGGAAACTGCCTGAGCCTGTAGCATTTATACGCTGCTCATTTTGTGACCAGGGCTGCTTAATGCACGTTGTTCCTGTGTATCACTGGTGTTGAACTTTTAATCATCATTATGTTGAGTTTTTTATTGCCTTTTGGTTAAAAATACCGGTCTGTGATAAACAAGTCGCAAGAAAATTACTCTCCTCCACAGTATACTACTGGAAAAAAAATGAGCAGAAAACGTCTGAAAATGTATTTTCTGTTTCAAAATCTTCAAGGGTGAATCAAGGTTGAGAGCTAGCAAATGTCGGTCTTCGTGCCATCGCAAGGTCGTCATAGCAAGTACTGCTTTCGTTCTTCCAAGGTAAAAAAAAATAAGAAGGTTCTCGATTCACTTTTCTACCGTGGAGCTGGTTGGCTGCAAGTGCTGCTCTCTACTTTACTTGAAGCAACCAGCTACAAGGTTTTCCGAAATCAGCGGGAAAAATTGACTTGCTTTCTACACTCCACAACCCTGACCATAGCTAGAGTGGGACACCATTTTTATATTTTTTAAATACATCATTTTTTAAATTCTACTTTCGATCTCCTTCGTTCTCATTACGTGTTATTTTTAATTCATCATTATCTCTAGGTTTTTTCTTCATTATACAAATACTTATTTTTCTATCAATATTGTTTTTAGTTGCCGTTCTATCAGTTAGTGTTTCCTAGTTGCTATTGTTTCTAGTTCACTTTTCATCGTTTCCTTAATAATTGCTCTTCTTTCGTTTGTTTACTGTTTGAGAGTTTCAAATATTTCATGTTGCTCCATCACTTGTTACCGATCTTTTATGGTTGGTCAGACTGAGTGTGCATACATGTGTGTCTTATGTTATTTCCCCAACAGCCGAAGAGAACATATGAGATTTGTTGGGGTTGGCGGACCTACTAAGTTGGTATCTGGAGCCGATCTCACGACTTGGCGTGTTGGCGGCCCACTGCTCTTCTCCTTCAAATTCTCATCCTCCCTCAGTCCCCTCCTATTTATCTCTTTCTAGTAGATCTTTCACAGAATTTGTCGTAAAAATAAATGAATCCCTCAAATCTTAACTAATCAGTAGAAATTCAAAAATGCAGCGCAGTAAAATCGAACCCCCGACCTCGCCTAAGCTCACGTCACTATCCACTGCCGGCATAGGCATCGCGGGCATACAACACCCTCGAATTCGTGAGGCGCCGATTCCATTGTAACTTCAAGGATCCCCTACTCCTTGAGTTTAACTACTTGGCAAAAAAGAAGCACATTTTTATACTAATTGGCGGGTGGGAATTCTTCCTATCTGACTCGTTCAGACATATGCTTCAGACCCCGCCCTTATAACAGGCACCATTTTGAATGCTAGAAGCCTAGTAAATGAGATTTATGACTTGCATTACCTTCTAATTATGAACAATCTATACTTATGTTTCGTCACAGAAACAGTCGGTCTAATGAAAAAAAGTCAGATTCTGAAATAATTCATGATTTTCCATACAGCATCAACCGAATTCTCTGCAATTTTGGAGGAGGAGGAGTTTGCTGCTCAGTTAAAAATGATATCTATTCTGACTGCATTCAGCAGATGAAACCAGATACAGCAGACGTATCTCATCCATCGCTATACACTCGAATGCGCTTCGTTACAGAAAACCTTCAAATTCCGCTATACAAGATGATAGCTCACTCCTTGATTACTCGGGAATCTCTCTGCTTTTCAGTCCAACACTAACATGTTAGGAGATTTTATCTCAAAATTGATTGGTCATCTTTGACTCCGGCATACCCTGCAGGGTTTCAAACAGTTCATAAATGAGTCCGCCCTTGGCAGCAGTGGCAGTAGGTTATTTCTCGCCAACTATGAACGTTGACGGAATAGCATAGCTGAATAGCTCGATCATACACTACTATCAGTACTTACGGCATAAAATTAAATATATGTAGATTGTCTATATTATGTGATAAAGGAGAAGATCATTACAATAGTTCTAAAGAAAAACCGGACGCCTTTGTATCATGATTTGTTGCGTTGCTCAGTGATAGTGGTGTCCATGCCAATTCAGGTCTGAACGAAATCATCACGCAGGATACGCTCACTGAATTCTATTTCTACCCTATTGATGCATCGCTCGTGCTGAGAACCTGAGGTCTTAACTGAACACTAGGATGGAATTCCACAAATCATAAGCAGGAATTGTTACCTGGCTTTGTGTAAGCCAATTGTGCACCAGTTTAATCTTTCTAGACAGGCGAAGTTGCATTCGTGAAAGTATTCCATTGTAAAAGCTATATCGAAGCCGTTTGTGAGCAAAATATTGATAATTCATCATCGGTGAGCCTTACGCCTACCCTTAGTAAAGGTAATGTAAAAGTTAATAAGGGGAGAATGAAACATGCCTCATCCCTACTGAACAGCATTTTTTCCTTGTGCACCCACTACCTCTAACTTACTTGATTCCTACCATGATTGGAGCAATGCAATAAATTTTGGAAAATCGGTAGACGTGATATACTTTAATTTATCAAAGCATTTGACAAAGTTTCGCACACTAAATTAACTACCAAGCTGAGTGATTCGCAGTAAGCTGTTGAAGTGGTTTGAATCTTAGCTGAAGGCTAGAAATATGACAGGTCATGTGAAATATTCTTACTGTAGAAGCTTTTTGTAAACAAGTGGTACTCCACAAAGAGCTTTCCTATACCCATTACTCTTTTTGATTTATACACACGATTTGCCTGCATTCATTAAAACCCGTCCAGAAATTTATGTGAAAGCCTATGCCGATGAGGCCAATTTCTACGGAGCATACGGCGACATCAACAAGGCAGTCGCTTGTTCGGCTCTTACTTTTTTAGTCCAGAAAATGACTGAATAACCTCTAGAATGAAGTAATCCGTTCTACTTGAATAAATGCTTGCTTATGCATTTTGGGGATTCCGAAACTGTTGATTTCTTTGTCATTGATGTTTCATTTACCAAATGTTGCTTCAAAAGAAACCTTGGAATTTGATTCTGAACTCAAATTGGCACACATTGACCTTGATTTCTCAGTGAAGAATGCATCCTCTATCTTGTTCATGATTTTTCGCTACATCCAAGGCTTACCAGGGAATGCCGTCAGCTTCTCATGGAACTTCGGATTAAGACCTATATAACGTGAAAGAGCTCGAGATGGTGATCACAGATATGTAGAGCAAATTTGCTAAATGGATTTCCTAAGCGAGTTATGGCCGGCGGAAGCCGCGAAGTCTTCTATGTGGATGTCAGATTCGTGATCAGCACCCCAAATAACCTCCCTAGACGAAGTTTCAGCGAAATCGGTGACTCTGCCTGGACCACCCTTGTTGAAGGTATGGGTGGTCTTCGACCGAATCGTGAAAAACGGATGTCAGATTCGTGATCAGCACCCCCAAATAACCCCTCTAGACGAAGTTTCAGCGAAATCGGTGACTCTGCCTGGACCACCCTTATTAAAGGTATGGGTGGTCTCCGACCGAATCGTGAAAAACGGATGTCAGGTTCGTGATCAGCACCCCAAATAACCTCCCTAGACGAAGTTTCAGCGAAATCGGTGACTCTGCCTGGACCACCCTTGTTAAAGGTATGGGTGGTTTCCCACCGAATCGTGAAAAACGAATGTCAGATTCGTGATCAGCACCCCAAATAACCCCCTAGACGAAGTTTCAGCGAAAATTTTTTGTTCCACTGAAGTCGTGTCGGTGGAGTCGGAACTTTTAACTAGCGCCTTTATTATGCTTATTAAGTTTTATTGATTTTTGATATTATTTTTACTTTTTATTTTGTTTTGATTTGAATTTCTGGCTTGCTTCACGTCATGAATAAAGCATTTTACCTGAAACACGTTTCCGTCTTCAAATAGACGTAAATGCAAGTCGCCACTAGCCGTTCGCTCAAAAATGTGCTAAAAATGAGATTATAGGTCGTCGTCGAAGATAGATCACAAAATGCAAAGAACCCGCCAGCGGCGGGAACCGATCCAATGAACCCCATCCTTTGGAGCGAGCATTCTACCACTGCGCCGCGGTCGCTGCTGACGGAGCTGATTGCCGAACCGCTGATTTCCGCGCAATACTGCGCCCAACGCTGATTGAGGGCGCCTAACACATGGAAGACATCGCGGCTTCCGCCGGCCATAACTCGCTTAGGAGAACCATTTAGCAAATTTGGTCTACATATCTGTGATCAGCGTCTCGAGCTCTTTCACGTGATATAGGTCTCATTCCGAAGTTCCATGGGAAGCTGACGGCATTCCCTGGTTAGATGAGTTAATACTGCTAGGTCTTTACAAATCGTATGTTTCATCTCATATAGAGTATTGTGTGCAAATCTGGAACCCCATCCTCAAGAAGGATATCCTAAAAATCGAAAAGGTGTAATAGTTATTTGCTCACCTACTGTGTACAGAGTTATCGATTCTTGCAATAGAATTGCTTTCCCAGATTATAAAGCTCGCTTTAAAATGTTTTCTCAGCGCTGCTTAAAATAGAGAAGAATCGTTGCTGACTTACAATTAGTTTTCTGCTACCGTCTTCTGAAACGTGAAAGCTACCAATTGGAAAAAGCTACCAATTAGCAAGAAAGGGATTTTTAGGCCTATTAGTCCGTCTAGGCAGTGTAAACAGTCAGTACAATAGAGTTATAAAGAAGTATTTTCAGTTGTTTTTAATCCATTCTTTCACCGCGAGCGCGAGAGGCGCTGTCGGTCTAGGTGCTGGCCGTCGCATGCACCCGATACCAGGTTCTTGGTTTGGGTTTCCCACCTAGGCCAACCATGCCTTCCATCCGAGGTCGGTGAATTAGTAGCATACATGTCTGTGAGGGATAAAGCGCTGACTTGTACATCGGCTGGCATTGCAAAGTGCATTCCAACAGTGGATCGGGCGAGGCACTCTGTAATATCCAAAATAAGCAAAATTGACCAATGTCAAATAACTGAGGAAGATCCAACCTCATTAGCTTAAGTTGAAGTCTTTCGCAATCCTTGCTTGGAAAACATTAGCGTTTTCTTTACTAGTCCGTCTTGCGAAGCGGTGAAAGATTAAGTGTAGAGGACAAAGTTACTGAATCCCTTTCTGGGATGCGTAACGCGCTCTGTTGTACATCTACGGGGTGTCGTGAAGTTGATTTGAATGCGTATTTGGCCATATAATGATTGCGTCGGCCAGCTGATCACCAAGTCAGCGCTTTGTCCTTCACAAATAAATCTGGTACCAACTCATCGACACCGGAAGGATGGGAGGTTTGGTTGGCCTAAGCGGGAAATCCGAACCAAAAACCTGGTATTGGGTGAATGCGACGGCCGACACCTCATTCGACTGCGCTACTCGCGCCCGCAGTGAAAAAAATGATTGAAAAGTGAGTTCCTAAAGTTCTCTAAGAAAATCGCGTGCCAAATTCACTGAAACAATATAAAAGGCTTATTGACCGGTATCTCCAAGAAGCTTCTTAATGGCTTGCCGAGTTGTTCGCGTTAGTACTAGTTACCGCTATCTGTGTTTTCCTGTTTATTAACATCTTTTTATTTTGTAAAAAAACATCTTTTTATTTTATAAAAATATCCTTGTCCACTTCCGGTCATCCCATCTAAGTAGTACTAAAAGGGGAATAGTGCGAAATATGTACCGAACGGCGGCTAAAGTTTCGTCTGATGCCGAACAGGAAGCCTTCTCAAGGGATTTGGCAGATCACATTGCAAGAACCAACGGGTATCCCACGGAAGCGTTCCACGGACGAAGGCGGCGAGCTGTGGTGACAGCAGCTCAAGCACAATGAAAAGGAAAGATACCCTTCTGCATCCTTTCTATCAGACGAAACCAGTGCGTCTATTCGTACATGCCTTCGAAAAGCAGGTTTACAGGACCTGGTGAGAGTGATTGAGATCCCTCCCAAAAACTTGAAGGGACAATTGGTTCGGAACCGCCTATACGACAGGACACCATCCTGTGTTGTCCGCCCGTTTGGAAGTGCAGGTGACTGTATGACTTTGGGGGTGGTGTACCTCATTACATGCAGTCAATGCGGGGATGAGTATATAGGGGAGACGGGGAGACTGCTTTGCACCTGGGTTAAGGAGCACTTGGATGGGCTAAGAAGATCTAATGTGTCTACTCCGTTGGGGAAGCATAGGGTCCGGAGCAGGGTCAAGCTTGACGTGCGAGATTCGCAGCGGGGGGGGGGTCGTACTGTGGCCTCGTCTGGAGGGAGGGGGGTCGTACTCTTCCGGTTTTGGCGGAGGATTCTCTCTTATTTTTCAGGTGTTTAGGCGATGTTTTTATTTCTTAATAAGCTGTTTTTTCCAGGAATGTCTACGAAGGCGTGGAGTCTCTTATTCGTTCACCGAAGTATTGAAAATTATTAGTTAAAAAGTTTTAAATGATGTTGGTATTACTTGATAAAAATAAAGATTTTCTGTCGGCAGATTTCGAATGGATGAGAGGTGTTGATTTTTTTTCAATTTTATTTATGATGTTATGGAAACGACGGCATTCTACCTGGAGAAGCGACATCTACGTCCAAAATTGTATTGTATAAAATTTGAAGTGTTACTTACTAATGGTGACTTAAGTGCTTTCCTTATGAGATTTTTTGAAGGGCTCTTCGAATCACTGACGGAGTCGCAGCACAAGGATGGACTTCTCGCGGAAAATTTTTTCTACCCTCTGAAGGAAAGTACATCAGAGACTGAAATTGTACCATATAAAATTCTAAGCGGTGACTGGTGTACAATAAAAAAACCAACCTTCTTCGCAGCGATCTTCGATATGATTAGGGCGAATCGTATTCAAAATTTTCGGTTTTCATGAAAATTAATTATTTTCTTCCTAAAACAGATTACCTATGCAGTTAAAAATCTGGCGCACAAAGTTTCCGGCTCTGACCAACGCAAAGTAAAAAAATCATGGTTTTCTGAATCGAACAAGTTGGATCGACCTGTGGTCAATACTGCACCGACGTCACTGGACCGACAAAATTTGACGTTCACAAAAATGACTATAACTCGGTAAGTTTTGCAAACATTGAAAAAGCCAACAAATCTCTAGAAACTAGAAAAAATTGCTTTCTAACCATTTAGGAACCGTTTTTCATAAGAGAGGTCTTCATACGCGGCGGGAGCCTTCGATTTTTGTGTGAAAAAATTGAGGTGATTTTGCATAAATAATCCTAACTCGGTAAGTTTTTTGAGTTTTTAAAAAGCCAATGCTTTTTGAAAACTAGAAAAAATGCGCTTTCTTACCGTATATGAATCGATTTCAAAAAAGGGGAACTCCATGCGCGGCGGAGGGGTGCAATTTTTTGGCCAATTTTTGCAGAAATACTTACCAAAAATCGCACCCCCCCGCCGCGCATGAAGATCCCTTTTTTCAAGACTCATTCATATATGGTAAGAAAGCGCGTTTTTTCTAGTTTTCAAAAAGCTTTTGGCTTTTTT
>CANDYH010000196.1:0-24960 GCA_947396885.1 Heligmosomoides polygyrus polygyrus | reverse complement strand
TGTTTGATAACCTCTGCGGCACGTATTTTGAATACCGATGCAGGTTTGGCGACGACTGCGGCAGGATTCTTGATTCCCAGTGTTCGCTGGACGACGAATTCGGCACATATTCTGAATGTTGATGCATGTTTGACGACGTCTGCGACACGTATTCTGAATCCCGATGCAGGTTTGGCGACGACTGCGGCAGGATTCTTGAATCGCAATATTTGCTGGATGACGAATTCGACACATATTCTGAATACCGATGCATGTTTTACGACGTCTGCGACACGTATTCTGAATCCCGATGCAGGTTTGGCGACGACTGCGGCAGGATTCTTGAATCACAATATTTGCTGGATGACGAATTCGACACATATTCTGAATACCGATGCATGTTTTACGACGTATTCGGCACATATTCTGAACCCCGATGCAAGTTTGACGACGTCTGCGACACGTCTTTTGAATACCGATGCAGGTTTGGCGACGATTGCGGCAGGATTCTTGAATCGCAATATTTGCTGGATGACGAATTCGACACATATTCTGAATACCGATGCATGTTTTACGACGTATTCGGCACATATTCTGAACCCCGATGCAAGTTCGACGACGTCTGCGACACGTTTCTTGAATCTCATTGTTTGCTGGACAACGTCTGCGGCACATACTCTGAAACCCAACGTTCGCTGGACGACGAATTCGGCACATATTCTGAATCCAGACGCATGTTTGATAACGTTTTCGACACGTCTTCTGAATCCGCATGCTGGTTTGGCGACGACTGCAGCAGGTTTCCTGAATCCCAGTGTTTGCTGGACGACGAATTCAGCACATATTCTGAATCCCTATGCATGTTTGACGACGTCTGCGACGCGTCTTCTGAACCCCGATGCAAGTTCGACGACGTCTGCGACACGTTTCTTGAATCTCATTGTTTGTTGGACTACGTCTGCGGCACATACTCTGAAACCCAACGTTCGCTGGACGACGAATTCGGCACATATTCTGAATCCAGACGCATGTTTGATAGCGTCTTCGACGCGTCTTCTGAATCCTGATGCAGGTTTGGCGACGACTGCTGCACGTCTCTTAAATCCCAGTGTTCGCTGGACGAGGTATTCGGCACACATTTGAATCACGACGCATGTTTGATAACGTCTTCGACACGTATTCTGAATCCCGATGCATGTTTGATAACCTCTGCGACACGTATTCTGAATCCCGATGCAGGTTTGGCGACGACTGCGGCAGGATTCTTGAATCACAATATTTGCTGGATGACGAATTCGACACATATTCTGAATACCGATGCATGCTTTACGACGTATTCCGCACATATTCTGAACCCGATGCATGTTTGACACTGCGGCACATATTCTGAACCCCGATGCAAGTTTGACGACGTCTGCGACACGTCTTTTGAATACCGATGCAGGTTTGGCGACGACTGCGGCAGGATTCTTGAATCACAATATTTGCTGGATGACGAATTCGACACATATTCTGAATACCGATGCATGTTTGGCGACGACTGCGGCAGGATTCTTGAATCACAATATTTGCTGGATGACGAATTCGACACATATTCTGAATACCGATGCATGTTTGATAACCTCTGCGGCACGTCTTTTGAATACCGATGCAGGTTTGGCGACGACTGCGGCAGGATTCTTGATTCCCAGTGTTCGCTGGACGACGAATTCGGCACATATTCTGAATGTTGATGCATGTTTGACGACGTCTGCGACACGTATTCTGAATCCCGATGCAGGTTTGGCGACGACTGCGGCAGGATTCTTGAATCGCAATATTTGCTGGATGACGAATTCGACACATATTCTGAATACCGATGCATGTTTGGCGACGACTGCGGCAGGATTCTTGAATCACAATATTTGCTGGATGACGAATTCGACACATATTCTGAATACCGATGCATGTTTGACACTGCGGCACATATTCTGAACCCCGATGCAGGTTTGACACTGCGGCACGTCTTTTGAATACCGATGCAGGTTTGGCGACGACTGCGGCAGGATTCTTGATTCCCAGTGTTCGCTGGACGACGAATTCGGCACATATTCTGAATGTTGATGCATGTTTGACGACGTCTGCGACACGTATTCTGAATCCCGATGCAGGTTTGGCGACGACTGCGGCAGGATTCTTGAATCGCAATATTTGCTGGATGACGAATTCGACACATATTCTGAATACCGATGCATGTTTTACGACGTCTGCGACACGTCTTTTGAATACCGATGCAGGTTTGGCGACGACTGCGGCAGGATTCTTGAATCACAATATTTGCTGGATGACGAATTCGACACATATTCTGAATACCGATGCATGTTTTACGACGTATTCGGCACATATTCTGAACCCCGATGCAAGTTCGACGACGTCTGCGACACGTTTCTTGAATCTCATTGTTTGCTGGACAACGTCTGCGGCACATACTCTGAAACCCAACGTTCGCTGGACGACGAATTCGGCACATATTCTGAATCCAGACGCATGTTTGATAACGTTTTCGACACGTCTTCTGAATCCGCATGCTGGTTTGGCGACGACTGCAGCAGGTTTCCTGAATCCCAGTGTTTGCTGGACGACGAATTCAGCACATATTCTGAATCCCTATGCATGTTTGACGACGTCTGCGACGCGTCTTCTGAACCCCGATGCAAGTTCGACGACGTCTGCGACACGTTTCTTGAATCTCATTGTTTGCTGGACTACGTCTGCGGCACATACTCTGAAACCCAAAGTTCGCTGGACGACGAATTCGGCACATATTCTGAATCCAGACGCATGTTTGATAGCGTCTTCGACGCGTCTTCTGAATCCTGATGCAGGTTTGGCGACGACTGCTGCACGTCTCTTAAATCCCAGTGTTCGCTGGACGAGGTATTCGGCACACATTTGAATCACGACGCATGTTTGATAACCTCTTCGACACGTATTCTGAATCCCGATGCATGTTTGATAACCTCTGCGACACGTATTCTGAATCCCGATGCAGGTTTGGCGACGACTGCGGCAGGATTCTTGAATCACAATATTTGCTGGATGACGAATTCGACACATATTCTGAATACCGAAGCATGCTTTACGACGTATTCCGCACATATTCTGAACCCGATGCATGTTTGACACTGCGGCACATATTCTGAACCCCGATGCAAGTTTGACGACGTCTGCGACACGTCTTTTGAATACCGATGCAGGTTTGGCGACGACTGCGGCAGGATTCTTGAATCACAATATTTGCTGGATGACGAATTCGACACACATTCTGAATACCGATGCATGTTTGATAACGTCTTCGACACGTATTCTAAATCCCGATGCATGTTTGATAACCTCTGCGGCACGTCTTTTGAATACCGATGCAGGTTTGGCGACGACTGCTGCACGTCTCTTAAATCCCAGTGTTCGCTGGACGAGGTATTCGGCACACATTTGAATCACGACGCATGTTTGATAACGTCTTCGACACGTATTCTGAATCCCGATGCATGTTTGATAACCTCTGCGGCACGTCTTTTGAATACCGATGCAGGTTTGGCGACGACTGCGGCAGGATTCTTGATTCCCAGTGTTCGCTGGACGACGAATTCGGCACATATTCTGAATGTTGATGCATGTTTGACGACGTCTGCGACACGTATTCTGAATCCCGATGCATGTTTGATAACCTCTGCGGCACGTATTTTGAATACCGATGCAGGTTTGGCGACGACTGCGGCAGGATTCTTGATTCCCAGTGTTCGCTGGACGACGAATTCGGCACATATTCTGAATGTTGATGCATGTTTGACGACGTCTGCGACACGTATTCTGAATCCCGATGCAGGTTTGGCGACGACTGCGGCAGGATTCTTGAATCGCAATATTTGCTGGATGACGAATTCGACACATATTCTGAATACCGATGCATGTTTTACGACGTCTGCGACACGTCTTTTGAATACCGATGCAGGTTTGGCGACGACTGCGGCAGGATTCTTGAATCACAATATTTGCTGGATGACGAATTCGACACATATTCTGAATACCGATGCATGTTTGATAACGTCTTCGATACGTATTCTGAATCCCGATGCATGTTTGACACTGCGGCACGTCTTTTGAATACCGATGCAGGTTTGGCGACGACTGCGGCAGGATTCTTGAATCGCAATATTTGCTGGATGACGAATTCGACACATATTCTGAATACCGATGCATGTTTTACGACGTATTCGGCACATATTCTGAACCCCGATGCAAGTTCGACGACGTCTGCGACACGTTTCTTGAATCTCATTGTTTGCTGGACAACGTCTGCGGCACATACTCTGAAACCCAACGTTCGCTGGACGACGAATTCGGCACATATTCTGAATCCAGACGCATGTTTGATAACGTTTTCGACACGTCTTCTGAATCCGCATGCTGGTTTGGCGACGACTGCAGCAGGTTTCCTGAATCCCAGTGTTTGCTGGACGACGAATTCAGCACATATTCTGAATCCCTATGCATGTTTGACGACGTCTGCGACGCGTCTTCTGAACCCCGATGCAAGTTCGACGACGTCTGCGACACGTTTCTTGAATCTCATTGTTTGCTGGACTACGTCTGCGGCACATACTCTGAAACCCAACGTTCGCTGGACGACGAATTCGGCACATATTCTGAATCCAGACGCATGTTTGATAGCGTCTTCGACGCGTCTTCTGAATCCTGATGCAGGTTTGGCGACGACTGCTGCACGTCTCTTAAATCCCAGTGTTCGCTGGACGAGGTATTCGGCACACATTTGAATCACGACGCATGTTTGATAACGTCTTCGACACGTATTCTGAATCCCGATGCATGTTTGATAACCTATGCGACACGTATTCTGAATCCCGATGCAGGTTTGGCGACGACTGCGGCAGGATTCTTGAATCACAATATTTGCTGGATGACGAATTCGACACATATTCTGAATACCGATGAATGCTTTACGACGTATTCCGCACATATTCTGAACCCGATGCATGTTTGACACTGCGGCACATATTCTGAACCCCGATGCAAGTTTGACGACGTCTGCGACACGTCTTTTGAATACCGATGCAGGTTTGGCGACGACTGCGGCAGGATTCTTGAATCACAATATTTGCTGGATGACGAATTCGACACATATTCTGAATACCGATGCATGTTTGGCGACGACTGCGGCAGGATTCTTGAATCACAATATTTGCTGGATGACGAATTCGACACATATTCTGAATACCGATGCATGTTTGATAACCTCTGCGGCACGTCTTTTGAATACCGATGCAGGTTTGGCGACGACTGCGGCAGGATTCTTGATTCCCAGTGTTCGCTGGACGACGAATTCGGCACATATTCTGAATGTTGATGCATGTTTGACGACGTCTGCGACACGTATTCTGAATCCCGATGCAGGTTTGGCGACGACTGCGGCAGGATTCTTGAATCGCAATATTTGCTGGATGACGAATTCGACACATATTCTGAATACCGATGCATGTTTGGCGACGACTGCGGCAGGATTCTTGAATCACAATATTTGCTGGATGACGAATTCGACACATATTCTGAATACCGATGCATATTTGACACTGCGGCACATATTCTGAACCCCGATGCAGGTTTGACACTGCGGCACGTCTTTTGAATACCGATGCAGGTTTGGCGACGACTGCGGCAGGATTCCTGAATCGCAATATTTGCTGGATGACGAATTCGACACATATTCTGAATACCGATGCATGTTTTACGACGTATTCCGCACATATTCTGAACCCCGATGCATGTTTGACACTGCGGCACATATTCTGAACCCCGATGCAGGTTTGACACTGCGACACGTCTTTTGAATACCGATGCAGGTTTGGCGACGACTGCGGCAGGATTCTTGAATCACAATATTTGCTGGATGACGAATTCGACACTTATTCTGAATACCGATGCATGTTTGATAACGTCTTCGACACGTATTCTGAATCCCGATGCATGTTTGATAACCTCTGCGGCACGTCTTTTGAATACCGATGCAGGTTTGGCCACGACTGCGGCAGGATTCTTGATTCCCAGTGTTCGCTGGACGACGAATTCGGCACATATTCTGAATGTTGATGCATGTTTGACGACGTCTGCGACACGTATTCTGAATCCCGATGCAGGTTTGGCGACGACTGCGGCAGGATTCTTGAATCGCAATATTTGCTGGATGACGAATTCGACACATATTCTGAATACCGATGCATGTTTGGCGACGACTGCGGCAGGATTCTTGAATCACAATATTTGCTGGATGACGAATTCGACACATATTCTGAATACCGATGCATGTTTGACGACGTCTGCGACACGTATTCTGAATCCCGATGCAGGTTTGGCGACGACTGCGGCAGGATTCTTGAATCGCAATATTTGCTGGATGACGAATTCGACACATATTCTGAATACCGATGCATGTTTTACGACGTATTCGGCACATATTCTGAACCCCGATGCAAGTTTGACGACGTCTGCGACACGTCTTTTGAATACCGATGCAGGTTTGGCGACGATTGCGGCAGGATTCTTGAATCGCAATATTTGCTGGATGACGAATTCGACACATATTCTGAATAACGATACATGTTTTACGACGTATTCGGCACATATTCTGAACCCCGATGCAAGTTTGACGACGTCTGCGACACGTATTCTGAATCCCGATGCATGTTTGATAACCTCTGCGACACGCCTTTTGAATACCGATGCAGGTTTGGCGACGACTGCGGCAGGATTCTTGAATCACAATATTTGCTGGATGACGAATTCGACACATATTCTGAATACCGATGCATGTTTTACGACGTATTCCGCACATATTCTGAACCCCGATGCATGTTTGACACTGCGGCACGTCTTTTGAATACCGATGCAGGTTTGGCGACGACTGCGGCAGGACTCTTGATTCCCAGTGTTCGCTGGACGACGAATTCGGCACATATTCTGAATGTTGATGCATGTTTGACGACGTCTGCGACACGTATTCTGAATCCCGATGCAGGTTTGGCGACGACTGCGGCAGGATTCTTGAATCACAATATTTGCTGGATGACGGATTCGACACATATTCTGAATACCGATGCATGTTTTACGACGTATTCCGCACATATTCTGAACCCCGATGCATGTTTGACACTGCGGCACGTCTTTTGAATACCGATGCAGGTTTGGCGACGACTGCGGCAGGATTCTTGATTCCCAGTGTTCGCTGGACGACGAATTCGGCACATATTCTGAATGTTGATGCATGTTTGACGACGTCTGCGACACGTATTCTGAATCCCGATGCAGGTTTGGCGACGACTGCGGCAGGATTCTTGAATCACAATATTTGCTGGATGACGAATTCGACACATATTCTGAATACCGATGCATGTTTTACGACCTATTCCGCACATATTCTGAACCCCGATGCAGGTTTGACACTGCGGCACGTCTTTTGAATACCGATGCAGGTTTGGCGACGACTGCGGCAGGATTCTTGAATCGCAATATTTGCTGGATGACGAATTCGACACATATTCTGAATACCGATGCATGTTTTACGACGTATTCGGCACATATTCTGAACCCCGATGCAAGTTTGACGACGTCTGCGACACGTATTCTGAATCCCGATGCAGGTTTGGCGACGACTGCGGCAGGATTCTTGAATCACAATATTTGCTGGATGACGAATTCGACACATATCCTGAATACCGATGCATGTTTTACGACGTATTCCGCACATATTCTGAACCCCGATGCATGTTTGACACTGCGGCACGTCTTTTGAATACCGATGCAGGTTTGGCGACGACTGCGGCAGGATTCTTGAATCGCAATATTTGCTGGATGACGAATTCGACACATATTCTGAATGCCTATGCATGTTTTACGACGTATTCGGCACATATTCTGAACCCCGATGCAAGTTTGACGACGTCTGCGACACGTATTCTGAATCCCGATGCATGTTTGACACTGCGGCACGCCTTTGAATACCGATGCAGGTTTGGCGACGACTGCGGCAGGATTCTTGAATCACAATATTTGCTGGATGACGAATTCGACACATATTCTGAATACCGATGCATGTTTTACGACGTATTCCGCACATATTCTGAACCCCGATGCATGTTTGACACTGCGGCACGCCTTTGAATACCGATGCAGGTTTGGCGACGACTGCGGCAGGATTCTTGAATCGCAATATTTGCTGGATGACGAATTCGACACATATTCTGAATGCCTATGCATGTTTTACGACGTATTCGGCACATATTCTGAACCCCGATGCAAGTTTGACGACGTCTGCGACACGTATTCTGAATCCCGATGCATGTTTGACACTGCGGCACGCCTTTGAATACCGATGCAGGTTTGGCGACGACTGCGGCAGGATTCTTGATTCCCAGTGTTCGCTGGACGACGAATTCGGCACATATTCTGAATGTTGATGCATGTTTGACGACGTCTGCGACACGTATTCTGAATCCCGATGCAGGTTTGGCGACGTCTGCGACACGTATTCTGAATCCCGATGCATGTTTGATAACCTCTGCGACACGTCTTTTGAATACCGATGCAGGTTTGGCGACGACTGCGGCAGGATTCTTGAATCACAATATTTGCTGGATGACGGATTCGACACATATTCTGAATACCGATGCATGTTTTACGACGTATTCCGCACATATTCTGAACCCCGATGCATGTTTGACACTGCGACACGTCTTTTGAATACCGATGCAGGTTTGGCGACGACTGCGGCAGGATTCTTGAATCACAATATTTGCTGGATGACGAATTCGACACATATTCTGAATACCGATGCATGTTTTACGACGTATTCGGCACATATTCTGAACCCCGATGCATGTTTGATAACCTCTGCGGCACGTCTTTTGAATACCGATGCAGGTTTGGCGACGACTGCGGCAGGATTCTTGATTCCCAGTGTTCGCTGGACGACGAATTCGGCACATATTCTGAATGTTGATGCATGTTTGACGACGTCTGCGACACGTATTCTGAATCCCGATGCAGGTTTGGCGACGACTGCGGCAGGATTCTTGAATCGCAATATTTGCTGGATGACGAATTCGACACATATTCTGAATACCGATGCATGTTTTACGACGTATTCGGCACATATTCTGAACCCCGATGCAAGTTTGACGACGTCTGCGACACGTCTTTTGAATACCGATGCAGGTTTGGCGACGATTGCGGCAGGATTCTTGAATCGCAATATTTGCTGGATGACGAATTCGACACATATTCTGAATAACGATACATGTTTTACGACGTATTCGGCACATATTCTGAAACCCGATGCAAGTTTGACGACGTCTGCGACACGTATTCTGAATCCCGATGCATGTTTGATAACCTCTGCGACACGCCTTTTGAATACCGATGCAGGTTTGGCGACGACTGCGGCAGGATTCTTGAATCACAATATTTGCTGGATGACGAATTCGACACATATTCTGAATACCGATGCATGTTTTACGACGTATTCCGCACATAATCTGAACCCCGATGCATGTTTGACACTGCGGCACGTCTTTTGAATACCGATGCAGGTTTGGCGACGACTGCGGCAGGATTCTTGATTCCAGTGTTCGCTGGACGACGAATTCGGCACATATTCTGAATGTTGATGCATGTTTGACGACGACTGCGACACGTATTCTGAATCCCGATGCAAGATTGACGACGTCTGCGACACGTATTCTGAATCCCGATGCATGTTTGATAACCTCTGCGACACGTCTTTTGAATACCGATGCAGGTTTGGCGACGACTGCGGCAGGATTCTTGAATCACAATATTTGCTGGATGACGAATTCGACACATATTCTGAATACCGATGCATGTTTTACGACGTATTCGGCACATATTCTGAACCCCGATGCAAGTTTGACGACGTCTGCGACACGTATTCTGAATCCCGATGCATGTTTGATAACCTCTGCGACACGCCTTTTGAATACCGATGCAGGTTTGGCGACGACTGCGGCAGGATTCTTGAATCACAATATTTGCTGGATGACGAATTCGACACATATTCTGAATACCGATGCATGTTTTACGACGTATTCCGCACATATTCTGAACCCCGATGCAAGTTTGACGACGTCTGCGACACGTCTTTTGAATACCGATGCAGGTTTGGCGACGACTGCGGCAGGATTCTTGAATCACAATATTTGCTGGATGACGAATTCGACACATATTCTGAATACCGATGCATGTTTGATAACGTCTTCGACACGTATTCTGAATCCCGATGCATGTTTGATAACCTCTGCGGCACGTCTTTTGAATACCGATGCAGGTTTGGCGACGACTGCGGCAGGATTCTTGATTCCCAGTGTTCGCTGGACGACGAA
Source organism: Heligmosomoides polygyrus polygyrus (assembly GCA_947396885.1). Classification (NCBI taxonomy): domain Eukaryota; kingdom Metazoa; phylum Nematoda; class Chromadorea; order Rhabditida; family Heligmosomidae; genus Heligmosomoides; species Heligmosomoides polygyrus. The sequence goes on along the minus strand of CANDYH010000196.1, from coordinate 14,533 downwards.
TTCGGCACATATTCTGAATGTTGATGCATGTTTGACGACGTCTGCGACACGTATTCTGAATCCCGATGCAGGTTTGGCGACGACTGCGGCAGGATTCTTGAATCGCAATATTTGCTGGATGACGAATTCGACACATATTCTGAATACCGATGCATGTTTGGCGACGACTGCGGCAGGATTCTTGAATCACAATATTTGCTGGATGACGAATTCGACACATATTCTGAATACCGATGCATGTTTGACACTGCGGCACATATTCTGAACCCCGATGCAGGTTTGACACTGCGGCACGTCTTTTGAATACCGATGCAGGTTTGGCGACGACTGCGGCAGGATTCCTGAATCGCAATATTTGCTGGATGACGAATTCGACACATATTCTGAATACCGATGCATGTTTTACGACGTATTCCGCACATATTCTGAACCCCGATGCATGTTTGACACTGCGGCACATATTCTGAACCCCGATGCAAGTTTGACGACGTCTGCGACACGTCTTTTGAATACCGATGCAGGTTTGGCGACGACTGCGGCAGGATTCTTGAATCACAATATTTGCTGGATGACGAATTCGACACATATTCTGAATACCGATGCATGTTTGATAACGTCTTCGACACGTATTCTGAATCCCGATGCATGTTTGATAACCTCTGCGGCACGTCTTTTGAATACCGATGCAGGTTTGGCGACGACTGCGGCAGGATTCTTGATTCCCAGTGTTCGCTGGACGACGAATTCGGCACATATTCTGAATGTTGATGCATGTTTGACGACGTCTGCGACACGTATTCTGAATCCCGATGCAGGTTTGGCGACGACTGCGGCAGGATTCTTGAATCGCAATATTTGCTGGATGACGAATTCGACACATATTCTGAATACCGATGCATGTTTTACGACGTATTCGGCACATATTCTGAACCCCGATGCAAGTTTGACGACGTCTGCGACACGTCTTTTGAATACCGATGCAGGTTTGGCGACGATTGCGGCAGGATTCTTGAATCGCTATATTTACTGGATGACGAATTCGACACATATTCTGAATAACGATACATGTTTTACGACGTATTCGGCACATATTCTGAACCCCGATGCAAGTTTGACGACGTCTGCGACACGTCTTTTGAATACCGATGCAGGTTTGGCGACGATTGCGGCAGGATTCTTGAATCGCAATATTTGCTGGATGACGAATTCGAAACATATTCTGAATACCGATGCATGTTTTACGATGTATTCCGCACATATTCTGAACCCCGATGCATGTTTGACACTGCGGCACGTCTTTTGAATACCGATGCAGGTTTGGCGACGACTGCGGCAGGATTCTTGATTCCCAGTGTTCGCTGGACGACGAATTCGGCACATATTCTGAATGTTGATGCATGTTTGACGACGACTGCGACACGTATTCTGAATCCCGATGCAAGATTGACGACGTCTGCGACACGTATTCTGAATCCCGATGCATGTTTGATAACCTCTGCGACACGTCTTTTGAATACCGATGCAGGTTTGGCGACGACTGCGGCAGGATTCTTGAATCACAATATTTGCTGGATGACGAATTCGACACATATTCTGAATACCGATGCATGTTTTACGACGTATTCGGCACATATTCTGAACCCCGATGCAAGTTTGACGACGTCTGCGACACGTATTCTGAATCCCGATGCATGTTTGATAACCTCTGCGACACGTCTTTTGAATACCGATGCAGGTTTGGCGACGACTGCGGCAGGATTCTTGAATCACAATATTTGCTGGATGACGAATTCGACACATATTCTGAATACCGATGCATGTTTTACGACGTATTCCGCACATATTCTGAACCCCGATGCATGTTTGACACTGCGGCACGTCTTTTGAATACCGATGCAGGTTTGGCGACGACTGCGGCAGGATTCTTGATTCCCAGTGTTCGCTGGACGACGAATTCGGCACATATTCTGAATGTTGATGCATGTTTGACGACGACTGCGACACGTATTCTGAATCCCGATGCAAGATTGACGACGTCTGCGACACGTATTCTGAATCCCGATGCATGTTTGATAACCTCTGCGACACGTCTTTTGAATACCGATGCAGGTTTGGCGACGACTGCGGCAGGATTCTTGAATCACAATATTTGCTGGATGACGAATTCGACACATATTCTGAATACCGATGCATGTTTTACGACGTATTCGGCACATATTCTGAACCCCGATGCAAGTTTGACGACGTCTGCGACACGTATTCTGAATCCCGATGCATGTTTGATAACCTCTGCGACACGCCTTTTGAATACCGATGCAGGTTTGGCGACGACTGCGGCAGGATTCTTGAATCACAATATTTGCTGGATGACGAATTCGACACATATTCTGAATACCGATGCATGTTTTACGACGTATTCCGCACATATTCTGAACCCCGATGCAAGTTTGACGACGTCTGCGACACGTCTTTTGAATACCGATGCAGGTTTGGCGACGATTGCGGCAGGATTCTTGAATCGCAATATTTGCTGGATGACGAATTCGAAACATATTCTGAATACCGATGCATGTTTTACGACGTATTCCGCACATATTCTGAACCCCGATGCATGTTTGACACTGCGGCACGTCTTTTGAATACCGATGCAGGTTTGGCGACGACTGCGGCAGGATTCTTGATTCCCAGTGTTCGCTGGACGACGAATTCGGCACATATTCTGAATGTTGATGCATGTTTGACGACGACTGCGACACGTATTCTGAATCCCGATGCAAGATTGACGACGTCTGCGACACGTATTCTGAATCCCGATGCATGTTTGATAACCTCTGCGACACGTCTTTTGAATACCGATGCAGGTTTGGCGACGACTGCGGCAGGATTCTTGAATCACAATATTTGCTGGATGACGAATTCGACACATATTCTGAATACCGATGCATGTTTTACGACGTATTCGGCACATATTCTGAACCCCGATGCAAGTTTGACGACGTCTGCGACACGTATTCTGAATCCCGATGCATGTTTGATAACCTCTGCGACACGTCTTTTGAATACCGATGCAGGTTTGGCGACGACTGCGGCAGGATTCTTGAATCACAATATTTGCTGGATGACGAATTCGACACATATTCTGAATACCGATGCATGTTTTACGACGTATTCCGTACATATTCTGAACCCCGATGCATGTTTGACACTGCGGCACGTCTTTTGAATACCGATGCAGGTTTGGCGACGACTGCGGCAGGATTCTTGATTCCCAGTGTTCGCTGGACGACGAATTCGGCACATATTCTGAATGTTGATGCATGTTTGACGACGACTGCGACACGTATTCTGAATCCCGATGCAAGATTGACGACGTCTGCGACACGTATTCTGAATCCCGATGCATGTTTGATAACCTCTGCGACACGTCTTTTGAATACCGATGCAGGTTTGGCGACGACTGCGGCAGGATTCTTGAATCACAATATTTGCTGGATGACGAATTCGACACATATTCTGAATACCGATGCATGTTTTACGACGTATTCGGCACATATTCTGAACCCCGATGCAAGTTTGACGACGTCTGCGACACGTATTCTGATTCCCGATGCATGTTTGATAACCTCTGCGACACGCCTTTTGAATACCGATGCAGGTTTGGCGACGACTGCGGCAGGATTCTTGAATCACAATATTTGCTGGATGACGAATTCGACACATATTCTGAATACCGATGCATGTTTTACGACGTATTCCGCACATATTCTGAACCCCGATGCAAGTTTGACGACGTCTGCGACACGTCTTTTGAATACCGATGCAGGTTTGGCGACGACTGCGGCAGGATTCTTGAATCACAATATTTGCTGGATGACGAATTCGACACATATTCTGAATACCGATGCATGTTTGATAACGTCTTCGACACGTATTCTGAATCCCGATGCATGTTTGATAACCTCTGCGGCACGTCTTTTGAATACCGATGCAGGGTTTGGCGACGACTGCGGCAGGATTCTTGATTCCCAGTGTTCGCTGGACGACGAATTCGGCACATATTCTGAATGTTGATGCATGTTTGACGACGTCTGCGACACGTATTCTGAATCCCGATGCAGGTTTGGCGACGACTGCGGCAGGATTCTTGAATCGCAATATTTGCTGGATGACGAATTCGACACATATTCTGAATACCGATGCATGTTTGGCGACGACTGCGGCAGGATTCTTGAATCACAATATTTGCTGGATGACGAATTCGACACATATTCTGAATACCGATGCATGTTTGACACTGCGGCACATATTCTGAACCCCGATGCAGGTTTGACACTGCGGCACGTCTTTTGAATACCGATGCAGGTTTGGCGACGACTGCGGCAGGATTCCTGAATCGCAATATTTGCTGGATGACGAATTCGACACATATTCTGAATACCGATGCATGTTTTACGACGTATTCCGCACATATTCTGAACCCCGATGCATGTTTGACACTGCGGCACATATTCTGAACCCCGATGCAAGTTTGACGACGTCTGCGACACGTCTTTTGAATACCGATGCAGGTTTGGCGACGACTGCGGCAGGATTCTTGAATCACAATATTTGCTGGATGACGAATTCGACACATATTCTGAATACCGATGCATGTTTGATAACGTCTTCGACACGTATTCTGAATCCCGATGCATGTTTGATAACCTCTGCGGCACGTCTTTTGAATACCGATGCAGGTTTGGCGACGACTGCGGCAGGATTCTTGATTCCCAGTGTTCGCTGGACGACGAATTCGGCACATATTCTGAATGTTGATGCATGTTTGACGACGTCTGCGACACGTATTCTGAATCCCGATGCAGGTTTGGCGACGACTGCGGCAGGATTCTTGAATCGCAATATTTGCTGGATGACGAATTCGACACATATTCTGAATACCGATGCATGTTTTACGACGTATTCGGCACATATTCTGAACCCGATGCAAGTTTGACGACGTCTGCGACACGTCTTTTGAATACCGATGCAGGTTTGGCGACGATTGCGGCAGGATTCTTGAATCGCAATATTTGCTGGATGACGAATTCGACACATATTCTGAATAACGATACATGTTTTACGACGTATTCGGCACATATTCTGAACCCCGATGCAAGTTTGACGACGTCTGCGACACGTCTTTTGAATACCGATGCAGGTTTGGCGACGATTGCGGCAGGATTCTTGAATCGCAATATTTGCTGGATGACGAATTCGACACATATTCTGAATACCGATGCATGTTTTACGACGTATTCCGCACATATTCTGACCCCCGATGCATGTTTGACACTGCGGCACGTCTTTTGAATACCGATGCAGGTTTGGCGACGACTGCGGCAGGATTCTTGATTCCCAGTGTTCGCTGGACGACGAATTCGGCACATATTCTGAATGTTGATGCATGTTTGACGACGACTGCGACACGTATTCTGAATCCCGATGCAAGATTGACGACGTCTGCGACACGTATTCTGAATCCCGATGCATGTTTGATAACCTCTGCGACACGTCTTTTGAATACCGATGCAGGTTTGGCGACGACTGCGGCAGGATTCTTGAATCACAATATTTGCTGGATGACGAATTCGACACATATTCTGAATACCGATGCATGTTTTACGACGTATTCGGCACATATTCTGAACCCCGATGCAAGTTTGACGACGTCTGCGACACGTATTCTGAATCCCGATGCATGTTTGATAACCTCTGCGACACGTCTTTTGAATACCGATGCAGGTTTGGCGACGACTGCGGCAGGATTCTTGAATCACAATATTTGCTGGATGACGAATTCGACACATATTCTGAATACCGATGCATGTTTTACGACGTATTCCGCACATATTCTGAACCCCGATGCATGTTTGACACTGCGGCACGTCTTTTGAATACCGATGCAGGTTTGGCGACGACTGCGGCAGGACTCTTGATTCCCAGTGTTCGCTGGACGACGAATTCGGCACATATTCTGAATGTTGATGCATGTTTGACGACGTCTGCGACACGTATTCTGAATCCCGATGCAGGTTTGGCGACGACTGCGGCAGGATTCTTGAATCACAATATTTGCTGGATGACGAATTCGACACATATTCTGAATACCGATGCATGTTTTACGACGTATTCCGCACATATTCTGAACCCCGATGCATGTTTGACACTGCGGCACGTCTTTTGAATACCGATGCAGGTTTGGCGACGACTGCGGCAGGATTCTTGATTCCCAGTGTTCGCTGGACGACGAATTCGGCACATATTCTGAATGTTGATGCATGTTTGACGACGTCTGCGACACGTATTCTGAATCCCGATGCAGGTTTGGCGACGACTGCGGCAGGATTCTTGAATCACAATATTTGCTGGATGACGAATTCGACACATATTCTGAATACCGATGCATGTTTTACGACGTATTCGGCACATATTCTGAACCCCGATGCAAGTTTGACGACGTCTGCGACACGTATTCTGAATCCCGATGCATGTTTGATAACCTCTGCGACACGTCTTTTGAATACCGATGCAGGTTTGGCGACGACTGCGGCAGGATTCTTGAATCACAATATTTGCTGGATGACGAATTCGACACATATTCTGAATACCGATGCATGTTTTACGACGTATTCCGCACATATTCTGAACCCCGATGCATGTTTGACACTGCGGCACGTCTTTTGAATACCGATGCAGGTTTGGCGACGACTGCGGCAGGACTCTTGATTCCCAGTGTTCGCTGGACGACGAATTCGGCACATATTCTGAATGTTGATGCATGTTTGACGACGTCTGCGACACGTATTCTGAATCCCGATGCAGGTTTGGCGACGACTGCGGCAGGATTCTTGAATCACAATATTTGCTGGATGACGAATTCGACACATATTCTGAATACCGATGCATGTTTTACGACGTATTCCGCACATATTCTGAACCCCGATGCATGTTTGACACTGCGGCACGTCTTTTGAATACCGATGCAGGTTTGGCGACGACTGCGGCAGGATTCTTGATTCCCAGTGTTCGCTGGACGACGAATTCGGCACATATTCTGAATGTTGATGCATGTTTGACGACGTCTGCGACACGTATTCTGAATCCCGATGCAGGTTTGGCGACGACTGCGGCAGGATTCTTGAATCACAATATTTGCTGGATGACGAATTCGACACATATTCTGAATACCGATGCATGTTTTACGACCTATTCCGCACATATTCTGAACCCCGATGCAGGTTTGACACTGCGGCACGTCTTTTGAATACCGATGCAGGTTTGGCGACGACTGCGGCAGGATTCTTGAATCGCAATATTTGCTGGATGACGAATTCGACACATATTCTGAATACCGATGCATGTTTTACGACGTATTCGGCACATAATCTGAACCCCGATGCAAGTTTGACGACGTCTGCGACACGTATTCTGAATCCCGATGCAGGTTTGGCGACGACTGCGGCAGGATTCTTGAATCACAATATTTGCTGGATGACGAATTCGACACATATCCTGAATACCGATGCATGTTTTACGACGTATTCCGCACATATTCTGAACCCCGATGCATGTTTGACACTGCGGCACGTCTTTTGAATACCGATGCAGGTTTGGCGACGACTGCGGCAGGATTCTTGAATCGCAATATTTGCTGGATGACGAATTCGACACATATTCTGAATGCCTATGCATGTTTTACGACGTATTCGGCACATATTCTGAACCCCGATGCAAGTTTGACGACGTCTGCGACACGTATTCTGAATCCCGATGCATGTTTGACACTGCGGCACGCCTTTGAATACCGATGCAGGTTTGGCGACGACTGCGGCAGGATTCTTGAATCACAATATTTGCTGGATGACGAATTCGACACATATTCTGAATACCGATGCATGTTTTACGACCTATTCCGCACATATTCTGAACCCCGATGCAGGTTTGACACTGCGGCACGTCTTTTGAATACCGATGCAGGTTTGGCGACGACTGCGGCAGGATTCTTGAATCGCAATATTTGCTGGATGACGAATTCGACACATATTCTGAATCCCGATGCAAGATTGACGACGTCTGCGACACGTATTCTGAATCCCGATGCATGTTTGATAACCTCTGCGACACGCCTTTTGAATACCGATGCAGGTTTGGCGACGACTGCGGCAGGATTCTTGAATCACAATATTTGCTGGATGACGAATTCGACACATATTCTGAATACCGATGCATGTTTTACGACGTATTCCGCACATATTCTGAACCCCGATGCATGTTTGACACTGCGGCACGTCTTTTGAATACCGATGCAGGTTTGGCGACGACTGCGGCAGGATTCTTGATTCCCAGTGTTCGCTCGACGACGAATTCGGCACATATTCTGAATGTTGATGCATGTTTGACGACGTCTGCGACACGTATTCTGAATCCCGATGCAGGTTTGGCGACGTCTGCGACACGTATTCTGAATCCCGATGCATGTTTGATAACCTCTGCGACACGTCTTTTGAATACCGATGCAGGTTTGGCGACGACTGCGGCAGGATTCTTGAATCACAATATTTGCTGGATGACGGATTCGACACATATTCTGAATACCGATGCATGTTTTACGACGTATTCCGCACATATTCTGAACCCCGATGCATGTTTGACACTGCGACACGTCTTTTGAATACCGATGCAGGTTTGGCGACGACTGCGGCAGGATTCTTGAATCACAATATTTGCTGGATGACGAATTCGACACATATTCTGAATACCGATGCATGTTTTACGACGTATTCGGCACATATTCTGAACCCCGATGCATGTTTGATAACCTCTGCGGCACGTCTTTTGAATACCGATGCAGGTTTGGCGACGACTGCGGCAGGATTCTTGATTCCCAGTGTTCGCTGGACGACGAATTCGGCACATATTCTGAATGTTGATGCATGTTTGACGACGTCTGCGACACGTATTCTGAATCCCGATGCAGGTTTGGCGACGACTGCGGCAGGATTCTTGAATCGCAATATTTGCTGGATGACGAATTCGACACATATTCTGAATACCGATGCATGTTTTACGACGTATTCGGCACATATTCTGAACCCCGATGCAAGTTTGACGACGTCTGCGACACGTCTTTTGAATACCGATGCAGGTTTGGCGACGATTGCGGCAGGATTCTTGAATCGCAATATTTGCTGGATGACGAATTCGACACATATTCTGAATAACGATACATGTTTTACGACGTATTCGGCACATATTCTGAACCCCGATGCAAGTTTGACGACGTCTGCGACACGTATTCTGAATCCCGATGCATGTTTGATAACCTCTGCGACACGTCTTTTGAATACCGATGCAGGTTTGGCGACGACTGCGGCAGGATTCTTGAATCACAATATTTGCTGGATGACGGATTCGACACATATTCTGAATACCGATGCATGTTTTACGACGTATTCCGCACATACTCTGAACCCCGATGCATGTTTGACACTGCGGCACGTCTTTGAATACCGATGCAGGTTTGGCGACGACTGCGGCAGGATTCTTGATTCCCAGTGTTCGCTGGACGACGAATTCGGCACATATTCTGAATGTTGATGCATGTTTGACGACGACTGCGACACGTATTCTGAATCCCGATGCAAGATTGACGACGTCTGCGACACGTATTCTGAATCCCGTTGCATGTTTGATAACCTCTGCGACACGTCTTTTGAATACCGATGCAGGTTTGGCGACGACTGCGGCAGGATTCTTGAATCACAATATTTGCTGGATGACGAATTCGACACATATTCTGAATACCGATGCATGTTTTACGACGTATTCCGCACATATTCTGAACCCCGATGCATGTTTGACACTGCGGCACGTCTTTTGAATACCGATGCAGGTTTGGCGACGACTGCGGCAGGACTCTTGATTCCCAGTGTTCGCTGGACGACGAATTCGGCACATATTCTGAATGTTGATGCATGTTTGACGACGTCTGCGACACGTATTCTGAATCCCGATGCAGGTTTGGCGACGACTGCGGCAGGATTCTTGAATCACAATATTTGCTGGATGACGAATTCGACACATATTCTGAATACCGATGCATGTTTTACGACGTATTCCGCACATATTCTGAACCCCGATGCATGTTTGACACTGCGGCACGTCTTTTGAATACCGATGCAGGTTTGGCGACGACTGCGGCAGGATTCTTGATTCCCAGTGTTCGCTGGACGACGAATTCGGCACATATTCTGAATGTTGATGCATGTTTGACGACGTCTGCGACACGTATTCTGAATCCCGATGCAGGTTTGGCGACGACTGCGGCAGGATTCTTGAATCACAATATTTGCTGGATGACGAATTCGACACATATTCTGAATACCGATGCATGTTTTACGACCTATTCCGCACATATTCTGAACCCCGATGCAGGTTTGACACTGCGGCACGTCTTTTGAATACCGATGCAGGTTTGGCGACGACTGCGGCAGGATTCTTGAATCGCAATATTTGCTGGATGACGAATTCGACACATATTCTGAATACCGATGCATGTTTTACGACGTATTCGGCACATATTCTGAACCCCGATGCAAGTTTGACGACGTCTGCGACACGTATTCTGAATCCCGATGCAGGTTTGGCGACGACTGCGGCAGGATTCTTGAATCACAATATTTGCTGGATGACGAATTCGACACATATCCTGAATACCGATGCATGTTTTACGACGTATTCCGCACATATTCTGAACCCCGATGCATGTTTGACACTGCGGCAAGTCTTTTGAATACCGATGCAGGTTTGGCGACGACTGCGGCAGGATTCTTGAATCGCAATATTTGCTGGATGACGAATTCGACACATATTCTGAATGCCTATGCATGTTTTACGACGTATTCGGCACATATTCTGAACCCCGATGCAAGTTTGACGACGTCTGCGACACGTATTCTGAATCCCGATGCATGTTTGACACTGCGGCACGCCTTTGAATACCGATGCAGGTTTGGCGACGACTGCGGCAGGATTCTTGAATCACAATATTTGCTGGATGACGAATTCGACACATATTCTGAATACCGATGCATGTTTTACGACGTATTCCGCACATATTCTGAACCCCGATGCATGTTTGACACTGCGGCACGCCTTTGAATACCGATGCAGGTTTGGCGACGACTGCGGCAGGATTCTTGAATCGCAATATTTGCTGGATGACGAATTCGACACATATTCTGAATGCCTATGCATGTTTTACGACGTATTCGGCACATATTCTGAACCCCGATGCAAGTTTGACGACGTCTGCGACACGTATTCTGAATCCCGATGCATGTTTGACACTGCGGCACGCCTTTGAATACCGATGCAGGTTTGGCGACGACTGCGGCAGGATTCTTGATTCCCAGTGTTCGCTGGACGACGAATTCGGCACATATTCTGAATGTTGATGCATGTTTGACGACGTCTGCGACACGTATTCTGAATCCCGATGCAGGTTTGGCGACGTCTGCGACACGTATTCTGAATCCCGATGCATGTTTGATAACCTCTGCGACACGTCTTTTGAATACCGATGCAGGTTTGGCGACGACTGCGGCAGGATTCTTGAATCACAATATTTGCTGGATGACGGATTCGACACATATTCTGAATACCGATGCATGTTTTACGACGTATTCCGCACATATTCTGAACCCCGATGCATGTTTGACACTGCGACACGTCTTTTGAATACCGATGCAGGTTTGGCGACGACTGCGGCAGGATTCTTGAATCACAATATTTGCTGGATGACGAATTCGACACATATTCTGAATACCGATGCATGTTTTACGACGTATTCGGCACATATTCTGAACCCCGATGCATGTTTGATAACCTCTGCGGCACGTCTTTTGAATACCGATGCAGGTTTGGCGACGACTGCGGCAGGATTCTTGATTCCCAGTGTTCGCTGGACGACGAATTCGGCACATATTCTGAATGTTGATGCATGTTTGACGACGTCTGCGACACGTATTCTGAATCCCGATGCAGGTTTGGCGACGACTGCGGCAGGATTCTTGAATCGCAATATTTGCTGGATGACGAATTCGACACATATTCTGAATACCGATGCATGTTTTACGACGTATTCGGCACATATTCTGAACCCCGATGCAAGTTTGACGACGTCTGCGACACGTCTTTTGAATACCGATGCAGGTTTGGCGACGATTGCGGCAGGATTCTTGAATCGCAATATTTGCTGGAAGACGAATTCGACACATATTCTGAATAACGATACATGTTTTACGACGTATTCGGCACATATTCTGAACCCCGATGCAAGTTTGACGACGTCTGCGACACGTATTCTGAATCCCGATGCATGTTTGATAACCTCTGCGACACGTCTTTTGAATACCGATGCAGGTTTGGCGACGACTGCGGCAGGATTCTTGAATCACAATATTTGCTGGATGACGGATTCGACACATATTCTGAATACCGATGCATGTTTTACGACGTATTCCGCACATATTCTGAACCCCGATGCATGTTTGACACTGCGACACGTCTTTTGAATACCGATGCAGGTTTGGCGACGACTGCGGCAGGATTCTTGAATCACAATATTTGCTGGATGACGAATTCGACACATATTCTGAATACCGATGCATGTTTTACGACGTATTCGGCACATATTCTGAACCCCGATGCATGTTTGATAACCTCTGCGGCACGTCTTTTGAATACCGATGCAGGTTTGGCGACGACTGCGGCAGGATTCTTGATTCCCAGTGTTCGCTGGACGACGAATTCGGCACATATTCTGAATGTTGATGCATGTTTGACGACGTCTGCGACACGTATTCTGAATCCCGATGCAGGTTTGGCGACGACTGCGGCAGGATTCTTGAATCGCAATATTTGCTGGATGACGAATTCGACACATATTCTGAATACCGATGCATGTTTTACGACGTATTCGGCACATATTCTGAACCCCGATGCAAGTTTGACGACGTCTGCGACACGTCTTTTGAATACCGATGCAGGTTTGGCGACGATTGCGGCAGGATTCTTGAATCGCAATATTTGCTGGATGACGAATTCGACACATATTCTGAATAACGATACATGTTTTACGACGTATTCGGCACATATTCTGAACCCCGATGCAAGTTTGACGACGTCTGCGACACGTATTCTGAATCCCGATGCATGTTTGATAACCTCTGCGACACGCCTTTTGAATACCGATGCAGGTTTGGCGACGACTGCGGCAGGATTCTTGAATCACAATATTTGCTGGATGACGAATTCGACACATATTCTGAATACCGATGCATGTTTTACGACGTATTCCGCACATATTCTGAACCCCGATGCATGTTTGACACTGCGGCACGTCTTTTGAATACCGATGCAGGTTTGGCGACGACTGCGGCAGGATTCTTGATTCCCAGTGTTCGCTGGACGACGAATTCGGCACATATTCTGAATGTTGATGCATGTTTGACGACGACTGCGACACGTATTCTGAATCCCGATGCAAGATTGACGACGTCTGCGACACGTATTCTGAATCCCGATGCATGTTTGATAACCTCTGCGACACGTCTTTTGAATACCGATGCAGGTTTGGCGACGACTGCGGCAGGATTCTTGAATCACAATATTTGCTGGATGACGAATTCGACACATATTCTGAATACCGATGCATGTTTTACGACGTATTCGGCACATATTCTGAACCCCGATGCAAGTTTGACGAGGTCTGCGACACGTATTCTGAATCCCGATGCATGTTTGATAACCTCTGCGACACGTCTTTTGAATACCGATGCAGGTTTGGCGACGACTGCGGCAGGATTCTTGAGTCACAATATTTGCTGGATGACGAATTCGACACATATTCTGAATACCGATGCATGTTTTACGACGTATTCCGCACATATTCTTAACCCCGATGCATGTTTGACACTGCGGCACGTCTTTTGAATACCGATGCAGGTTTGGCGACGACTGCGGCAGGACTCTTGATTCCCAGTGTTCGCTGGACGACGAATTCGGCACATATTCTGAATGTTGATGCATGTTTGACGACGTCTGCGACACGTATTCTGAATCCCGATGCAGGTTTGGCGACGACTGCGGCAGGATTCTTGAATCACAATATTTGCTGGATGACGAATTCGACCCATATTCTGAATACCGATGCATGTTTTACGACGTATTCCGCACATATTCTGAACCCCGATGCATGTTTGACACTGCGGCACGTCTTTTGAATACCGATGCAGGTTTGGCGACGACTGCGGCAGGATTCTTGAATCACAATATTTGCTGGATGACGAATTCGACACATATTCTGAATACCGATGCATGTTTTACGACGTATTCGGCACATATTCTGAACCCCGATGCAAGCTTGACGACGTCTGCGACACGTATTCTGAATCCCGATGCATGTTTGATAACCTCTGCGACACGTCTTTTG
>CANDYH010000194.1:0-24442 GCA_947396885.1 Heligmosomoides polygyrus polygyrus | reverse complement strand
TGATGGTGATGGTGATAGGAGGTGATATCTCATATAGGTGAGATCATTCGACCGACCTCGCTGTGGTTGATGCGGCGTATCTCACTTAGGTTAGATCACTCCACGGACGAACTCTTTGAGGTGATGATATATAAAGGAGTTAGCGGTTGTCCGTCCGTCCGTCTGCTCATCCGTCTGGCACAGACGTCGTGCAGCAGGCGCTCGAATTCAGAAGGCATGTCAACGATGTCGCGTAATGGGTGTCTGGGGTCAGAAGACATGTCACCGACGCTGTTCAACAGGCGTCCGGTTTCAGAAGACGTGTAACCGACGTCGCCGCAATGGGTTCTAGGTTCAGAAGACATATCACCGATGCCACGCAAGTGGTGTCTAGGCTCAGAAGAGGTATTACGAGTTTCATACAACGGGTTTCTCGGTTCAGAAGAGGTGTCACCGATGTCATGAAGGCGGTGTCTGGATTCAGGAGTGGTGTCGCCTATGTTGGGGTCCACCGTGCAAGGGGTGTCCGGATTCCGGGGGACACGTGTAATGGAAGACCACTAGAGGGGAAACCAGTAAGCGGGGGTCCAGTGCAGGGTGGGAGGACCAGTGAAGAGGGGAAGGGTACCAGTACGGGTAGTACGTTTAATGGGAGCCAGCCAAGCGGGACCAATAAAGAATACCACTAAGATGAGGGTTTGGGGGGAGGGGAAGTGAATGGGAACCAGCGAAGTGGGAGGATCCTGTGAAGGGGGAACCATTAAAGAAGGACCAGTGAAGAGGGGACTAGTGAAGGTAGAACCAGTAAAGGCGGCCAGTGAAGGGGAGGGGACCAGTAAAGGGGATCAGTGAAGATGAGATCAGAATGGGGGAGCTGTGAATGGGGTAGGGGCAGTTAAGGAGGGACCGGTAAAGTGGACCATTAATGGGGCCAGTGAAGGGGGCCAATAAAGGGTACCACTTAGATGAGGGGAGGGGCAAAAAGACACAGTGAGCGGAAACCAATGAAGTGGAGAGTCCTGTGAAAGGGGGAAGGCGGTAAAGGGGGGACCTGTGAAGGTGGGACCAGTAATGGGGCCAGTGAAGGTGGGACCAGTAATAGGAAGGGGGATCAGTGGAAGGGACCTGTAAGGGGGGACCAGTACTTTTTCTCACTATCGTCCAATGTGTATGTGACATGAACGTCGCACGACGTGCGTCTAGATCAAGAACATGCTACAGATCAAACATTGCGAAGCATGCATTGGATTTTCAGATGACCTTTGAAAGGTATCGAGCGTGTGCGTGTACATGCCTCTCACTCTCACTACTGACTGATGCTCCCTACATTTCTCTGCCTGCCTCTGCCTGCACATGGGGGAAGGAGGGTATTGTATACTGTCGGCGAGTGGGGGGGGGGGGTAAGGAGAATGACCTCGGGAATCGGAGGAGTATTATTGCCGTTGGATACTTAGCGGTTTAAAGTTCTCACAAGATTATCACAATCGGTTCCTCGCCACGTAGAGAATGTGTACTTCGGAGAATAAATCGGCATGAGTGCGATCGAGGGTGGATAGGCTTTAGGAGCAGTTTTGAAGACTGTGCCCTTCTGTCCCACTTTCCGTAAAACCAGTTTTTCTCTGTAATGCGAGTAAGAAGGCCTAGACGGGGGTGTTCCATCCTCGGGGTTTGGGGGCGAAGCCCCCAACCAGACGTTTGGCGGCCGCTGAACGTCTGGGTCATAAGAATCTATTTTCTATCGCAAGTGATGATTCGGTCCGGAAACGGGTCGGTTTTGTTGCGTAAAAGTAGGAAGAACAAATCTCGAAAAGTGACAACTTTTTCCCGCCCACTCGGCTTCTGGGGCACCCACTTTTCGAGCTTTTTCACCTTTCCAAGGCGTTTCAAAGCATCGGCAACAGCAGTTTTACTGACGTAGGACTCTGCCGTGAACTGTTAGGGATAGTTCCGCTTCCGCCAATTCGTTCAACTCACCGTCCAGGATTGCTGTAGTTCGACCGCTACGGGAATTGTCTTCGAGGCTGAAATCTCCGGTCCGAAATTTACTAAACCACTAGCGCGCAGTGCTTTCTCCTACACTATTATGCCCCCACACTTGATTGATTTGTCGAGCTGTAATGTCCCAATTTGAAGTTAAAACGAAATACCGTTCGAATTTGCTCCTTCGACTTCAATAAGCCCTTCAAGAAGAGAAATATAAATCAACGTTGAAACGTAAGTTGTTTAGTCGGATTGAGCGAAAAATTCTGTATAGAAAGCAGCATTAATGCGCAATACAAGTTGAATTTCTACTTAATAATAGACGAAAGTTAGTAACACACAACGCTGAGAACTTTCCGGACAACCTTATAGAATGTATGTAGTGTTGGTGCAGAATTTTTGTCCGAGAGTTTTATTTCCCTTTAAGGAAACGAATCATCCATCTACAATGTAATCGCAATCAGTGTCGATTGTGAGCCATTTCTTAGGTGACGTTTGGATGCACAGGTTCCAGAAAGGCCGGGGCTGAAAGTCAAAAAAGAGGGAAATCCCACTTTCAGGGGGTCGTAATTATCGAAGTTTTTCTCTTGCAGATGCTGCCTGAGGGATCTGAAGAGGTAGTCTGACGGCGCCATGTCAGGGCTATGGTGGATGAGGCACTGTCCTCCAGCCAATCTTCTCTGGAGAATCGCAACTTCGCCGTATGTGGTCTGGCGTCGTCATGGAGGAGGGCGATTTCGAGACGTTTTGGCCGTCATTCCTTTACGGTTCAGTCAGTTTCAGGAACTGTTTTGAGTAGAGTCGAAGTTGCCGATGCGATTTAGTTCGACAGCTCCAGATCATGCCTTTTACCCTAAATATAATATATGTTCCGTTTTCACGTCAAATTGGACACTTCTAAACAAGCTTGAAGCTTCTGAAGTCAAAGTGAACGTCTTCCACATCGAAACGAGCTTCCTACAACTTAAACGACAGTCTCTCCAAGATGGTTAGAATAATGTTTGTTCAAGGAAAACGTGGTGCAATTTTTAGTTCAGTTGCCAGAATGAGTGTGAATAACTTTGTGGTTTTTTAGAAAAAAAAGTCAAAATTTGTTTTGAAGCGCAACAAGACAACAATGATTAGTGCTTTAAGTGCGTCAGTGAGCTTGGTCCGGAAATTCTGAACGAGACCTTGTAAGACATCGGAAGGTCACAGAACTGTTTCGCTTTTGCTATTAGGGTGTAACATAAGTTCTGCCCATTTCCTTGGACAAACGTGGATCAGCTTCTGAGCCACGCGGCAAATCTGGTTGTGAGAATGTTCTGCAGTGCCCTTGGTTCACTATTTAAGACTGAGATTTGCACGAGGCAACAGTTGTGGCTAAATATGGCTTGTGACCGCAAGCACCTTCGACGCTGCTTGTTGTAGGAGTTTAATGGAGGTCACTCCGTAGCAGACGCCTGTCGAAATATACGCAGCAGATACGGCGAAGGGGTGGTCTCTACAAAAACCTGCAAGAGTTAGTTCTCCCGTTTTAAGTCAGGCGACCGCAGTTTGGAAGATGACGCGTCTAGTGGAGGTTAATGATCAGACTCTCAGAGACCTCGTCGAAGCCGATTCTAAACGAGTACCAGAGATGTGGCAAGAAGGTTGGACTGCAGCCACATGAAGGTGGACCGCCATCTTCGAGAGCTCGGCAAATTGCAAGGTACGGCAAATGGATGCCTCACAAACAGACGGATGACCACACTCCAGCGAATAGATGCCTGTATTTCCATGCTCTCCAGAAAGAGCCATTGTTCTTGATTAACCACAGTAGATGTAAGAAATGGGTGGACACAGGAAAGCACCCTCAACCGGATGTCAAAAAGGTTCACGAGAAGAAAGTGATTGTCGTTTTGTGGCCGATCTCTGGAGTTGTGAAACGGAGCTTTTACAAGATGGTGTCATAGTGACCGACGACATCTGCACTCTTCAGCTGGAGCGTGTCAGGGCTGCACTGGATCGGAGACCCGAGCAAACAAAGAAGATTTGCTCTCTACACCGACAACGCCGACTCACATGTTGCTTTCCAGACGCGCAGCAAATTGATGGAACTACCATGGGAAGTGTTACCCCATCCTCCTTATTCACCTGATCTAGCACCACCCGACTTCCGCCTTTTCCGCGCTCTGCAGCATTTCTTGGATGGCAAAATATATGGTGACAAAAGTGACCTGGAACGGGACCTGAATGCATTCTTCTCGTCAAAACCTCCACAGTTTTACAGACGCGGCATTGAACAGTTGCCAAGAAGATGGCAGCAATGCTCAATAGTAATTGTCATTACATTATTGACTGATTGTAGGTTGCTTCTTAGAAAAATAAAAAATTTCAAAAATTCTAAAGTGGACAGAACTTATGTTGCACCCTAATATTTCCCTTGGGTGGTGCAAAATGGCAAAATACGGCATCACTTCAGAGCGGGCTGATAAGTTATGACCTGATATGGCTCTGTCGTGCTCAGAACTTTGGATTTGCGAGAGGGGTTGAGGGTTCGATTCACGGGGTGGTGTTGCCAATTGATAGGTGGACTTTTTACTTTTTTGCGAATGAGGAGTACGTTTTGGCTTCAATAAGGTATCGTATTATTGGGTAGCGATGAATAAAGACGACTAGTTCATGACCACCGATTTCGTCTATGGGAATTGTTTAAGCTGCTAAGCATGAATCTGTCACTTTTGCTAAATTATCACTTTTCTTGCACTACTTTCCATCGAAGTTCGGAGGTCGGAAAATGAGTCTGACCACGTTGGAGAAGAAAGCAATCCTACTAACGTAGATACTTTACTCATCCATTTCTACCGTAAACTGCCGTAATCGACCGAAATTTCAAAATCATCTGATCCGTAGTCATTACCCTAATTAACCCCGGTGCGCAATATTTGGCTGAATTGCTTTCCTTCGACCTATCCTCGACCTTTGCATTCGTGAACGGCAGTAGCGCCGGTTATTCTGCCTTTAACTTACACATTCCCATCGTAACCTGTAATCTATTTCACCGAAAATGGCAGTCAGATTGGTGACCTGCATCCAAAATAATCCTTTAGATGAATTTTGGGCGAATTGTTTTGTTTTTCCCCTCAAGTGTCGAGGCAATGGACTGAGTACAAATGTTCCTATCTGCAATGCCCCGACCCATCTCCTGAGTGTATTATACATTGGATCCGAATGAATCATTTTCGGATATCCGATTCGGATATTCCGATCCGAATCATCCAATTATCCGGCCACCGCGAAATTGCCCTTATCCGAATCATCCAAAAATCCGGGGTCTGCAAAATCACCCTTATCCGAATCATCCAATTATCCGGCCACCGCGAAATTGCCCTTATCCGAATCATCCAAAAATCCGTGGTCCGCGAAATTGCCATTATCCGAATCATCCAATTATCCGGACCCTGGACGATTCGGATAAAGTCGGATAATTTCGGAAAACGCGTTCAATTTCCCATTTTGAAATCGGGCATCTCGAATAAAAGTGCATTCATAACGAGTTTCGGCGGGCACGCTGCTGAGTCATACGTTTTCGCGCCCCACTGTAAAGTAGTGTCGTAATGACGTTGAATACAGTTAGCACGCTGCTGAGCGTGACGTCGATCTTGGCAACTGACTGAATTACAGACCTCAACCGGGATTTCCTAATTCAGTCAACTGACTGAATTATAGACCTCAACCGGAATTTCCTGCCACCGTAATCCGGCGCGCGATTCGGGCGCGCCCCGTCCTTTAAACTGCCGCGCGACCCGACCGCGAGGCCCGCAGAGGATCCTCGCCAGGTTTCAGAACCATTTCAAGTACTGTATGCCACTCTATTAGCTATTATTATCTGTATTCACTAGATTCTCGAGAATTTCGCTAAGCGACCACGTTTATGGAAGCTTAGACGGTAAGACTTTTGACAAAGTTATACCAGCATCCGGGTTTTGATCAATAGGTTGCTCTTTGTGGGCACTACAGCTCCCACCTCCGTTACTTCTGCAACTTATCTCCACACGACCACATTTTTCCCTCTTTTGAGTTCCCTTCCAATCTTCAGTCATCTTTCCTGTTGGAGTACATCTGATTCCCACACTAATGTGAGTTATGGGATCTCGTGTACTCTTATAGGTGATTTAGGTGAGTGGCCACTGGAACATCATTCTTCCTTCTAAAGACAGAGAATAAGTGTTTTACGAACTTTTATAACGGCACGGCACGCGACTGCTTATTAAGATGACATTAGATCAATTACAACGGGTCTCATCATGGGGCAAAACTTGGAGCCATGCAGGCACGCAGTGTGCATCCAGCCTTCACATAAGCAGCACTGGATCCAGCCAAAGTAATTGGAACCGTCTTCTTCATCCGGTTGTATGCGAAACAAACTAGGCAGTATGGAGTGTCGTCCTTCCGGAATTTTGGGAGATTTGGAGGATCTGGAGGATTTTGTGTGGCTGATAGTATCCCCGTCCTGGCTTCCTCAAATTTCTCGCGCTGATTCATTTGAAAGCGCCAATGTCTTCAAATCCGTCTTCACTATCTTCAAATTTCCCGTACTACCTCATATGGATGTTCTAGCACCCCTAAATTCGCCTTCGACATGCCTGTTGATAAGAGATATTAGTTGAAAACAGTGTTAGGCATAATAATATCCACCGCTCATCCTTTCTATTAAAGTACATAAGATGCCACAACATCATATTTGTGCGGATTCAAATGTGGGTTCTAGCCAGTATCGAATGCGGGCCTCGCGGTCGGGTCGCGCGGCAGCGCGGTCGGCAGTTTAAAGGACGGGGCGCGCCCGAATCGCGCGCCGAATTACGTTGGCAGGAAATTCCGGTTGAGGTCTATAATTCAGTATCTGTTTCCTCAAACACCATGTTGCGCTGCCGGGGGGCAAAAAGGACGGGGACTGAATGAGAGAAGGGAGTAAGCACGTACTCTGATCCGCACTTCGCTGTTTCACATTGTACAGCATTCGGCGCAAATTGGGTCGAGGGGGTCACCATGTAGAACAGCTCCATACCGCACTTTGTGCTGCATGAAATTAAAACTGTTATTCAACACTTGTGTGTCTACCACTTGATGAGCTGTGTTAGACCATTTCTGATGTTCGACATTCATCTGCCTTCTTATGAAGGAGGAAAAGTGCTAAATACATGGTGACCCCTCCCCGACCCAATTTGCTTTATTTGATAATGACATTTTGGAAAGCCCGGATCTTAGAATAATTCATCTTGGAATCAGGGATGTGAGAGATTCCTAAAGAATAGCGGGAGACGGTATACGGAACGGAAGGGCTCAAAAATGGGCGGAAACCGAAATACAAACGCCGAAACGGAAATGATTAAAACTTATTACTTCGTCTAATTTTTCATAAACGTACATATATCCGTAATGGTAGTAATAATTGAGTTGCCGTTACCGAATTTGGATAACGAGCAAGGCAGTATGGGACTCCTTTCCAGCAACATATAACAATAAAAAATCCTTGTATTCGTATTATTACTAAGAAGAATTTTCAAACATTACTAGTGTAACAAATCGAAGTTTGTGCAAAATCTCTATGTAAATAGGAAAAAAGTATTTTAAACGTGATCAACCCAGCTGACGAGTAAGATGTCAGCGATTTCGCCACTCAAAGCACTTAACCGTTCTTATTGAATGTTCCAGCTCTATCCCATTTAGGAGAGAGCGGAGTCAAGGTTACAGTTGCGTTCAGCATTCACGACACGACACCTACGCTCTGAGTTCGCATGGGTACCATTGTATCCTTTGACAGCAGCTGAAGCTATGAAACAAACTCGGAGGAGGGGATTGGAGAGACAAGACACCGCATGCCCTCCTCCGACTAGGATAGATCCAATGTCCTTATGAAGCGCATTGTTAGCAGCTTGAGAGTGTTTATAGAACACTGATCTAGATTTGGTGCTCCAGGCCACACCTACGATTACTAGGGAAAAAGATAAGCTACTCCGGATAAGGAGTTTGATCCTTTACTCAAACACTCATGGAACCTTTGTGGACTTACGCTATTCGATAGTACATCTTTTCAAGAACAGAAAAAGAATCCAATTTGGTTACTGTTTCGACATCAGAATGCACCATCGCTTTGAAAGAAACACAATCACAAACGCATAGTTAATCTCTTTCTTCAGCCTTTAGATTATGTTCAGGAGGTGAATGAAGGCAGTGCAAAGCAAGCAATCAGTGAGTGATGAGTCACCGTTCCGTCTTCCGGCCCCAAAAAGAGTGGAGCACGGAACGGAACGGAAGGACTAAAAACGGCCGGAAACCGAAATTCGAAACATGGAAACGGAGTTTTCGCCCATCCCTGATTGGAATGATCCAGCTCTTCGATGTTTCCTTCCTTGACGAGGAGTGAGAGTCTTTCGACACACGCACTGCTGCTGTTATTGAGGGATAGATTCCTCTTTAAAGAACGCTAGAATTCTGATAAACTGTATCTTGCCTTAATGAGTCGGATATCCGATTCGGATATTCGAAATCCGGTCTCCGCGAAATTGCCATTATCCGAATCATCCAAAAATCCGGGGTCCCCAAAATCGCCCTTATCCGAATCATCCAAAAATCCGGGGTCCGCAAAATCGCCGTTATCCGAATCGTCCAAAAATCCGGGTTCCGCAAAATCGCCCTTATCCGAATCATCCAACTATCCGAAGATTTTCGATCGGATCCAATGTATAGAGTGTATGCGAGAGCGGTCTGGAAGAAATACAAAGCAAGACCAAGTAAAAGTAGATAAATACACTGTACATGGTAACAGTCAGTAGAATTTGTAAAAGTTGCGAGAAGAATAAAAAGCAGCCTATACGGAACTCGTAAGAACGGTAAGCGTGTTTCGATGATGCGTCAAATCAATACTTGTCGATTGTGTGATGGGTGACAGCGACCGCGACAGCGGTGACAATCGAAAAAAAAATCGCGATGTCTTCGATAAGGGCATGGCGAAATCTCTTTTTAGCAGTTTAAAATAGCCCTCCTGCTTTTCAAAACAAGCTTTAAACCATTACTCTTCCTCAAAAATGAGTACTTTATAAAATTCCAAACAATGTTTTCACTTGTTGGGCAGGTGAACTAAAGCTTCAAAGAAAGATACTGAGTTTTCCTTGAACAAAAGTTACTCAATCTTTTCTGGAAAATCCCAGCTTGATTTGGAAGGGGTCGTTTTAGTTTGGAAGACGTTCGCTGTGATTTCGGAGGTATCAGATTTGTTTTCGGCTGACTCATCATTGCCTTTTCTCTTTTTGGCAAATGGACGTAACATGCAGATGATGGATCCTGATGAGACTTTGTCTATTCACAATTCCTGCATTTCGTGAAGTATGAAAACTACTAAGCGGTGGTGAAAATCTCCCTCTTCTCGAGACCACGGTATGGTTTTTATAGGTCAATAGCTTGCTTTTTGTGTGGTAGCACAGTCGCAAAAAGCACCGGCTATCGCGCGCACCCCGATTCGGCCTTCTGCGAACTGGTATTAGACCTCTCTAGAGAGGATAACCCACCGATTTGACCGCCACAAAAAGGCAAAAAACGCATCCAAATTGCTTCCACAGCGTGGGGTCTTTATTGAGATGATGTCCTTTTTCTGCCCCTTTCCTTACTAGAGTTTACGGTTTTAGCTCAGTCCTGCGGCTTCGCTGGACCACCTCTAGGAATGTGAAACGTTCGATCCCTCTGTAGCTTGTGTAATCAAAGTCTCCAGGCCTGAGGAACCAAGCACTCCTCCAAACCGTATTGCGCAGAGTAACCAACTCCAGCTTTCTCCCCTGTGGAAGACGAATGCAAATGCTGATAGATCCTAGTCAAGCACTATGTCACCAACCTCACTCAATGGCCGACGGCACAGGTGCTGTCTGGTGGCTACCGTACCAAACAGGTTGGAAGGCAGCTTCCCTTTCACTCGGCCGGATAAATCCTCTACAAGTGGAGTCATGCTTGCTGCGCTATCATATCAACTGAAGGCCTCAGGAGATGAGAGCTCCTCATTCTCGTAGTTCAGCCATGGGAGGCGCCTGTGCGGACCTCAGGCGGATAGGTACGTCAAGTTTAGACTACGAGATAAAAGGTGTTGGTGACGCGAGTCTGAGCAGAGCTAAAGTGGGAGGGAAGAGGCATGGGGGGGGGGCGTTCTCTTTCTCCTTTACATCACAACATCCCTAGAATTTGTACAAAACTTTCGAAACCAAAACGTTAAGCTCATCTACGCATACAATAAAACAGCAGGACATCTGTTTCGGGCAAAGCCAATAGTTTTGAAAAGATATAGAGTAGAATCCTCGCTGGGTATGAATCCTTATGTGATACTATGCCCACTTCAAGACACGGTCTGCTGGATCTAAGTAGTTAGAGCTCCAATGGACTGGCCCCTTGGCTTGAGCAAACATGCGCATCGTGAATTGCGTCGAAAATGTATGGCTGGGAGAGAGAGTGACAACGCGGCGATTGCTTTCCAGAAAAGCCAAGGCGACGTGGACGACTAAAGCAGAACCGTGGACTGGAGCTCTCAGCGGACAGTGGGCCCCATCCTGTAACTGCCGCGGACAACGTGTTGCTGGGTAGAAGTCGTCGTACGAGGATCTCGACAATCTTCGCCAGGCAAATTAGCCAGAAAGGATTTTAGATCCGTGTTACTGCAATAGAGATTCGTAATGTTCTAGGAAACACCGAAGAAGCCGGCCTACACAGTCCCCAGTGTGAGAAGGAAACTGTGAGCAGCGGACCAGAAGAGAAGGAAACGAGTGGACACCAATCTACTATCTATATTTAAAATAAAATTTTATCAAAATAATTAATGAATTTTTAAACGGCAGTCTGCTCTTTGACTATCACAATAGTGTGTCATTCTTACCGTTAGTGGATGGGGAGCAATGCCTAATTTCCTGGGTGATAGCTGTGTTCTTCCATACCCTACGACCTTGCATCGTGGCCATGAATATGTCCAAGAGCCCTCATATCAAGTGACGTAAGCTGGAGCTCTCGTGCGAATCCATGGGAGGGGAAGGTGATGCACGACAGCCTATGCATTCTTCCCAGGGTCTATCCAAGATTGTTTCTGCTGCGCTCGCGCTGTAGCGCAGCTGCAGGAGGCGCCGCCTTTCGTGAGCTCTTCCATTCGAAAATCTTGACTCTCATTCCACTCACTACATGTCAGACCAGCCAAGAATTCCAGCTCTTACGTTGGTAAATTGGAATCACTATCAGGAAGGAGCAAGACGCTGGCTTGTTCATAGGGGTGGGGTGTAGGACTGATACTCACTCAGGCTGCCTGAAAGATTCTAGTAGAATATGTAGCGCACACCACAATGAGGTTATCTCGATCTCTATCGTTTTATACGACAACATGATTGGCGGAGTATCACGAACACCTGAAGCCGTACCCCACTTCACGACATCTGAGAACGACGAGAAGTCTGAACGTCGGGCAGCTATAGTAAAACTATCTAAAAGTCTCGTGTAGTCCGAAATATTAGCATTTTCAGTCACTCGTAGAGTGCCCAATACTGGGAAAAAGGACATCAGTAGAGCAGTGTTTCTCGCTCACCGCTCTTGGAGCTGTCGATCAGAACGTCGCACCTACATTCGTGAATCGAGTTCGTCACACGTTATTTCCGAATTTAAGCGGCATCTGAATACTGTAACCCAAAAGATGACATCGGCGTAGAAATGTCTTCTGAGGGAAAGCGCTGAAGACACTTTTGAACGGGCGGTTTTCTCTTCATCATTGCATTCCAGAATCGTCATTTTCTCAAAAATACCAACGCACAACTTAAGAGAGAGTTGATGATCTTGATTAGAGAGCCAGATAAGATCTTCGAATGTGGTGCTGGCGTGGAATCTGAGCTCGTCATCAGGCGTCCGGATTCGCAGGATGTGTTACCGAGATCGCGGAATGGACATCCGGATTCAGAAGTCCTGTCGCCGATGCCGTGCCATGAGCGCGGGAGGACCGCTAAAGGGAAAGACCAATAAGGCGGAACTCGATGAGGGACCAGAAGAACGACCGAGAAGGTGGACCTTACTAGGGAAGGGTTTCGACCTTCCATGGAACTTCAAGT
Organism: Heligmosomoides polygyrus polygyrus; assembly: GCA_947396885.1. Lineage (NCBI taxonomy): Eukaryota > Metazoa > Nematoda > Chromadorea > Rhabditida > Heligmosomidae > Heligmosomoides > Heligmosomoides polygyrus. The sequence goes on along the minus strand of CANDYH010000194.1, from coordinate 12,401 downwards.
TGAGACCTGGATCATTAAAAAGAGGTTGGAATGCTGATTACGAATATGGGTGTCAAAATTGCAAAATGAAAGTCCTGAACGAGTTATAGCCTGCCGAAATCGAGTGTCTCACCACAGGCTGGCTGTACGACGCACCGGGCGCGAAAGTGGTGAGTCATCAGGGCTTCGTAAAAAGGTCCAGCCAGCTGCGTCGGTGACGCAGGGGCAGTGCTCACGCTCGCCGGGTGCGACGTCGTTGGTTCGGTTCCCGTTGCTGCCCGTTTTCTTTTGCAAATCATAATTTATTTTCGAAATGACCCTTTGTTCCGAACTATGACACGTGTCTGATTAAATAGCTGGGAAAACTACCATACACGTTTGTAAAAATGCTTTAAGGCAAAAAGTTGTTATGCGACATTTTTATTCACTATTTTGCACAAATAGAGTCCAAATCATATATTGAAAAACTAGAGGTGCTTCTAACAACCTTGGCATTCATAGAACAAAGCAATGTGATGAGGAAGAAAAAAATGTCGTTGATCTACTGCTTTTTCTTCACTCACTACGTCCTTTTCACCAGCAAAGGAGGTGTCCATTCTTCTCGCTGAATTTGGGGTGCCAGAGTAAATAAAAATGTCACCATAGCAGCTCTTTGCCTTAAAACATTTTTACAAACGTGTATGTTAATTTTTCAGGCTATTTAATCAGACACGTGTCATAATTCAGAACAAAAGGTAATTTCGAAGTTAAATTATGATTTGCAAAAAGGGCTGCAGTAACGGGAACCGAACCAAAGACGGCGCACCCGACGAGAGTGAGCACTACCCACGCTGCAGCTGGCACGCCCTCCTTACAGAGCCCCGATGACTCACCACTCTCGCGCCCGGTGCGTCGCACAACCAACCTGTGGTGAGGCCCCCCGATTTCGGCGGTCCATAACTCGCTCAGGACTTTCATTTTGTAATTTTGACACCATATTCGTAATCAGCATCCCGAGCACTTTCTGATGATCCTGGTCTCAACTTGAAGTTCAATGGGAGGTGGAAACCCTTCCCTAGTTAAAGGTTGGACCAGGAAGGGGAACCAGCAGGAAGAGACCAATAAGGGAGGTCAATACGGGGAAAAAGGAAGGGGCCAGAAGGAGGGATCCGGAAGGTGGACAATAAGTAGGACTAATACGGCTACGTCATGGCTCAAACGACTAAACTCGTGCACCAGTCCTCCGCGCCGGAGGAGGTCTTCTACGACGTCGGTTTAATCCACCTCCGACGAGGGGCCATCTAATCTCGGAGTTAAACTATCAGGACGTAATTGGAATCGGGCAACCGAAAACTCCCTCCGCCCACGACACGGAAACTGCCTATTCGTCTGCACTTATAACTGTCGTATGATCGCATCTGAGCGGGATCTTCGGACACTGCTTTACAGAAGCGGCAACATCAATACGATCCTATCGCCCTGCAGGAAACGAAAGGCAGAACGGAAACCATAAGAAGGACTGACGACAGCGAGCTTCTCATTACCGGAGCAAAAGAGACAGAAAGAATATTGGCGGAGTTGGATTTCTCGTCAACTCGACAGTGCACCATCTAGTAGATTCTTGCATCATCAGTCCATGAATAGTTGTTCTGCGTCTGGTAACCAAAGATCAAGGAACCATCTCCATCATAAATGGATAAGCTCCAACATCTACGGTCACAGATGAAGAAAAGGAAGAATTCTACAGGCTATTCGAAAGGACTGTCAACGACGAGAAGAGCTACTACAAAGTTGTTGTTGGGGATTTTAACGCTACCGTCGGTACGAACGATCACGACGAATGGCGGTTAGGACCACTTGGAACTTCTTTAAGGAACGAAAGCGGAAAGCGCCTGATAGATTTTCTATCCGCGTGCCGTCTCTTCCATGGAAATTCTATGTTCAAGAAACCTTCAAACCGGCGAGGGACCTGGGAAAGCCCAATGGGAGAAACGCGTTCGGAGATCGACCATGTACTTACAAACAGACGCTGGAGTCTGTTCGACGTCTCCGTGCTGCCTTCATTTGACACCAGCTCGGATCACCGTCTTGTCCTTGCGAAGCTGACACTCAAAAAGTTCAAGCGTGACACTCATAAACTGGCACCGGTGAGGATCCCCACATTCAAGTCTGAGGAGTTCGAATATGCAATAAAGTGGTATTGTTGGAATCTTCTTGAAGCTCCATCGGAAGACTACGACCTTTTCTCTAAAGGACTGTTGAAATGTGCTAGCAGCTCTTGCGAAGCCACATCACCGTCTGCTTCAAGACTCAACGCACATGCGATTAAACTCTTGGAGCAAAGAAAAGCTGTCAAACTGAATCCTAATGCTTCCCATCTGGAACGAGTCACCATCTCGAAGGCCTGTCGAATTGCAGTGAAGGAGTCCACTCAAGCCTGCAGAAGATTGAAACTGTTAAGAAGAAGCAGCTGGGAAAGGTTCGAGCATAAAGTGCTGCAAACGGGATCTCTGCGACCAGGAGGCAGTAATGTCAATAAGAATGGAACAACGCAGACGTCTCGAAGAGCGATGGAGGCCATCGTTGAAGAATTCTACACAGTTCTGTTTCGTTCTTCCATCACTGTCCCAAAATGCTTGATGCCACCAGCTGAGGAAGTACCTCCCATTCTGGAATCAGAAGTTGCTCATGCAATCAGAAGGATGAAGCCGGGCACTGCTCCCGGACGGACCGGACGGCATTTCTGATGATCTCTTTCGTGCGGGTGGCAGTGCGCTCTGCTCACTTCTTGCCAAGCACTTCAACCACTACCTTCGTCTTGGTAGGATTCCGCACTCATTGAGGGAGTCGAAAACAGTTCTAATCTTCAAAAAAAATGTCAGCAGGAGAATATCAACAACTATAGACCTACCAGTCATCTCTTGGTTGTGTACAAGATATCTACCAAGATACTGCTTAACCGTACGGAGCGTTGCTTGAATGAGTATCAGCCAGTGAAGCAAGTAGGATTTCGCAAGGATTTCTCCTGCATGGACCATATTCAGACTGTCTCACAGCTCATCGAAAGGAGCCGCGAATACCACCTCCCACTTGTCCTTGTCTTCGTGGATTACCGGAAAGCGTTCGACTCTGTGGAAATCAACGCCGTTTTGAACGCACTTGTGCACGCTAGTATACCATCGCCCTACATCCGACTTCTCGACGAATGCTTCTCGATCACATCGACAACCATCCAGTTGTTCGATCGAAAGCTTAAAATTCCAATCGGGAAAGGAGTACGGCAGAAAGACACGATTTCTCCTAAGCTATTCACAGCGGCACTCCAGGATGTCATGAAGGACTTGAACTGGGACGATAAAGGCTACCTTGTGGGCAGTAAACGGGTCAGCAACCTTCACTTCGCCGACGATATTGTTCTCATTCTTACCATCACGGCAGAAGTCGAGGAAATGCTGAACGAGCTCAATGTGGCAGGTACAAAGATTGAATTGGACATGAATATGTCCGAGACACAATTTATGGTCAACCAGTGGTGTGACACGGGACTCGTAAGGTAAAATGGAGTCGCTCTGCAACAGGTCGACTCCTACGTCTAGAAGTCGCAATTAGCAGACCCGCTGCAGTACATGAAGAAGTCCAAATATCACTGGGCCGGACATCTGCTTCGACGAAAGGACGATAGATGGAGTCTCCGTGTCACAGAATGGCTCCCGAGAGACCATAAGAGACCACTGGGACGACCGCCAACGCGATGGGCAGACTCATTCTCAAGATCTTTCAGAGAGCGGAGTCTGCCTCACTGGATGCAAGCAGCCAGAGATCGAGCGGTCTGGAAGAGTTGTGGTCCCCGCTGAGAAGACCTCCAGCCGACAATAGGACCACCAAAGTATCAAAGTAATGTAAGAAATACGGCTACCAATAAGGGGACCAGCAAGGGATTACTAGCAAGGGATCCTGGGAGAAAGAACCAGTGAGGGGGTCAGACATCCGAATTCTGAAGATGTGCTATCGATGTCATGTAACGATCGTCTGGATTTATGAGTGTGTCGTCCACGAGCACATCGAGTATCTGGATTCGGAAGACGACCAATTCCTGTAACGAGAGGTGTTGGGCATGACGGTGGTTGCGAAGTAACCTGAGGAACAGAAGTACTAAGCAACAGAAACCAATAACCTTACTTGGGTGCTGAGACGGAAGTGGAGGTGGTTTCATGCCGTAAAAGTACGCAGCAGGACCTAGGTATTAGCGGATTTTGACTGCTGCAAAAATAGCTTCCCGTAGGTTGATGATTTTGAAGGCCGCTCGATGCGCACAAATGTGAGCCAAGCTGTTAGGCGTGTCGGCGCACCTGTCTTGAATAGACCCTGGGAAGAAGACAGGCTGTCGTGCATCACCTTCCTCTCCCATGGATTGGCACAAGAGGTCCAGCTTACGTCGCTTGATATGAGGGCTCCTGGACATATTCATGGCTTCGATGCAGGGGGATAGCGAATGGAAGACACAGCTATCACCTAGGAACTTAGGCATTGCTCCATACCCACCAGCGGTAAGAATGACGCACTTTTTTGATAGTCAAAGAGCAGACTGCCGTTTAAAAATTCATTAATTACTTTGATAAAATTTTATTTTAAATATAGATAGTAGATTGGTGTCCACTCGTTTCCTTCTCTTCTGGTCCGCTGCTCACAGTTTCCTTCTCACACTGGGGACTGTGTAGGCCGGCTTCTTCGGTGTTTCCTAGAACATTACGAATCTCTATTGCAGTAACACGGATCTAAAATCCTTTCTGGCTAATTTGCCTGGCGAAGATTGTCGAGATCCTCGTACGACGACTTCTACCCAGCAACACGTTGTCCGCGGCAGTTACAGGATGGGGCCCACTGTCCGCTGAGAGCTCCAGTCCACGGTTCTACTTTAGTCGTCCACGTCGCCTTGGCTTTTCTGGAAAGCAATCGCCGCGTTGTCACTCTCTCTCCCAGCCATACATTTTCGACGCAATTCACGATGCGCATGTTTGCTCAAGCCAAGGGGCCAGTCCATTGGAGCTCTAACTACTTAGATCCAGCAGACCGTGTCTTGAAGTGGGCATAGTATCACATAAGGATTCATACCCAGCGAGGATTCTACTCTATATCTTTTCAAAACTATTGGCTTTGCCCGAAACAGATGTCCTGCTGTTTTATTGTATGCGTAGATGAGCTTAACGTTTTGGTTTCGAAAGTTTTGTACAAATTCTAGGGATGTTGTGATGTAAAGGAGAAAGAGAACGCCCCCCCCCCATGCCTCTTCCCTCCCACTTTAGCTCTGCTCAGACTCGCGTCACCAACACCTTTTATCTCGTAGTCTAAACTTGACGTACCTATCCGCCTGAGGTCCGCACAGGCGCCTCCCATGGCTGAACTACGAGAATGAGGAGCTCTCATCTCCTGAGGCCTCCAGCTGATACGATAGCGCATCAAACATGACTCCACTTGTAGAGGACTTATCCGGCCGAGTGAAAGGGAAGCTGCCTTCCAACCTGTTTGGTACGGTAGCCACCAGACAGCACCTGTGCCGTCGGCCATTGAGTGAGGTTGGTGACATAGTGCTTGACTAGGATCTATCAGCATTTGCATTCGTCTTCCACAGGGGAGAAAGCTGGAGTTGGTTACTCTGCGCAATACGGTTTGGAGGAGTGCTTGGTTCCTCAGGCCTGGAGACTTTGATTACACAAGCTACAGAGGGATCGAACGTTTCACATTCCTAGAGGTGGTCCAGCGAAACCACAGGATTGCGCTAAAACCGTAAACTCTAGTAAGGAAGGAAAATGAGTCATCCTAATAGTTACCTCTAACCGTATAGCGCCGGTGAAGCATCTTGGATGAGTTTTTAGCCTAACTTGTGGTGGTCAAATCAGCGGGTTGTCCTCTTCAGAGAGGTCTGATACCAGTGATGGAAGACTTGGCTGCCCGGCCGGAATCCGAACCACGAACAACATTCAGATAATGGATCCAGATGAGGCTTAGCCTATTCACAGTTCCTGATTTTTGTGAAGTTTGAAAACTACCCATGGGTGTTGGAACAGCCCTTTCTTGAGACCATGGTATGGTCATTACAAGTCAGTAGCTTGCTTTTTGTGTGCTAGCGCAGTCGCAAAAAAGCGCTGGCTACGCACTCGATTCGGCTACCCCACCCCCTTCACGCTCGTGTACGAATTTTCTATACTCAGGGAGCCATGAAGCACTCTACTGGCACCTTTTTATTTATTTAATTCTGTACGATGCATAAGGCATACGTGGTATAGGATGTAGTACGATACAAATCACCAATATAGGAAGAACAACTATAAAATCTAGAAATGCAAAAGCTTGCTTCTAGCCATGTGCCTGAACAGCCTGTAATGTGCCGACCATTGAGGGATGCAATAGTTTAGCGAGATGAAGCTGGAACCAGTTCTGCACGTGAAACTACATGATCTGGTATTCGTTTTGGGTACATCGTAAGATATCTTTTCTGAGCTGCCTCTAGTTCTAGATATTATTATACGATAGAATTTTGAAGCGTCTACATCAATTAGGCCAGACAAGAGTTTGAAAACCACACAAACATCGTTTACGACGAGAGACTAAAGAATGCAATTTCAGTCTAGTAAATTAAATTAAATAGTCTATTAAATAAATAAATAAATAAATAAATAAAATCATTCCTGGTAAACAGCATGAGTTTGTGCCGCATAAATCTGCAGTATCTAATCTATTGGAATGTATAAATGACTGGACTGAATACTTGGATAAGAAAGGATGTAGCGATGTAATTTACTTCGATTTTTCGAAGGCTTTTGATAGGATTGACTACAGTAAGCTACTACACAAAATTGAAAGTCTGGAGTTTTATCCTATAGTGGTCAGCTGGATAAACGACTATCTGATAGGAAGGAGTTACCAGGTTAAAGTAGCTCACAGCTTTTCTACTACTAACCCTGTTACAAGTGGGGTACCCCAGGGTGGGGTGCTGTCCCCAATTCTTTTTGCTATTTATACTTCTGATCTACCTGTAATTTTAGAAGGATGTGGTGTTAATTGTAAGCAGTTCGCAGATGATGTAAAGATATATAGAAGTATCAGAGGCCCAAGTGACATAGAGTCTATTCAGTCTGCCCTTGATGCTATACAGATGTGGTCTGAAATATTGAGACTCCCCTTGGCACCTGAGAAAACGGTATTTATGAGGATGGGTAAATCCGATTATGTCGCCAACTATAGCATCAAAAATCACTCGATAAAAGCCGTTTCTTGCGTTAAAGATTTAGGATTTCACTACGACAATAAGCATGACTTCTCTGAGCACTACAAAATGATTTATGGTAAAGCGTCTACTCGAACGTTCCTTATATTCAAAGCTCTCTCTATAGTGGATCAGGAAATGCTTCTTAGGGCTTATAAGTCATACATTCGCCCCATTGTTGAGTATGGCTCACCAGTGCTTTCTCCTTCAAAATCTAAAGACATCGCTCTTCTTGAGAAGGTGCAATACAATTTCAATTTCGCAAATTATTTTTAGGATAGCTTGTAGTAGATCTGTAAGAGCTCCTCGTCATGTAGCTAAAAATAGAAAATAAACAGTCTTGAGCCTGCGTCGTCGCGGGTGGCCGCCTCTTTCGCTCGCCCGTCACCGCACTCCGTCTGCTACCTGGTTTCTATATATTCTGCTTGACATTCTTCGGTCTGACTCCGGCTCTACGATTTGGTATTACATCTGGCGGCTTCACTGCTGGTTCTTCTCTTCCGGCCTCCCGCAGCTACTCCAACATCGCGTTTTTGTCGCAGAACTCGGCTCAGTGGTCAGCGTGATTCCTCGTGGCAGGGAATCGAATATCGAAGATCTTCGTTATTGCCACCTGCTCAGGTGTATTTCTCTCATTTTTGCACGCTATTTCGTGTTTGCCTTGTCGGTCATGGACTATACACCTCGTCCTTCCTTCTCCCTTTCAGCCATCAAGCGAAAGCATGTGGAGTTCGCGTCAGACGGACAGGACAAGATAGCTAAACTGCTTGATCGTGCTGGCGAGGAGATCCGGACGTATGCCAAAGTGATGATGGAATGTCTACTTGAAACGATGAAGCAGATGAGTGAAATCCATCAGTGGTGCGTTAATGTAGCTGAAGAGAACACTAAGCTTAAGTTAGAGATTGTGCAATTGAAGCAGTTAGCTGAGTCACGCGACTCTAGTATCGGCCTTCTCGTTGTACATCTGAACCTCCTGCTTCTCAAAATATCTTCTCTTCCGCAATACCTAATGCTCCTGACATGTGTCCTTGCCATGAAATGGAAAGGAAGAGATCTATTGTTGTAATCGGAGTGCCAGAGTTGTCCTCTTTTTCATCAGTTGATCGCGCATCATATGACCTTGCACAGGTGAATTCTATCCTCGCCCATCTAAATATTGAGTGCCTCCCATGTTCTGTTTACCGCATGGGTAGGCCTAAGTCTGCTGGTAGTCGTTTGCTGAAAGTTGTTCTCCCTTCCTCAAAGCACAGGGACTTCGCTATTAGTCGCGCCCCGCGCTTGCGCTCTTTCTTCCTTAGTGGCGTATATATACGCCACTAAGGAAGAAAGGGCGCGCTTGCGTGACGAGCGGAGTAAGAGGTTTGGCTCCAGCATGCCCAATTCCGCTCGTCCTTTCAACACTGTTGCAATATAACTGTTTCTTGCGAAAACTCCGTGGATATGTGCCAAGGCAATCTTTCTCAATCTCACGTAAACGGAGCATCTTCGGGAAACGTCTAAGAGCCTCTAATCATGGCCGAGGTGAGCTCAGATATATGCTTGCAAACATCCGCTCCTTGGTTAGGAACCGTGACTTCTTTGTTTCTGCCATGATATGCATGAGCTACGAGATGGTACTTGTCGCTGAGTACTGGTTAAATAACAAACACGCTACAGAGCCATTATAGGGCATTATAAATTCTCAATACTCTATCATTCGTTGTGATCGTTTGCATAAAACTGGTGGAGGGGTGTTTATTTTGCTTAGGAACACTATTTATTATGAAGAAATTTTCAAAGAATCTGTTAGGGATGGCTACGAGATATTAGTTTGTGACATCTTTCCGGAAGATAAGGTAGTTAAGATCATCCTTGTCTACAGAGCCCTTAATTGCACTTCCCGTAATTCCACTATGCTTTGTAAAGTTATTAGTGATTTCTTAGTGGTGGACTGCCCTACTATTGTGGCAGAGGACTTCAATCTCCCTGATATTAACTGGAATTGTTGCAGTGCCTACTACCCTACATCCAAAGACTTTCTGAGTTTGTTCTGCTCACATAATTTTATTCAATATGTTCCTAAGCCCACTCGCGGCTCGTCGTATCTTGATCTTATTCTTAGTAACGACAACCAATTTATCCATAATGTGTCCGTAGCACCTCCGATCGGCTGCAGTGATCATTCCAGCGTTACTTTCTTCATTCGTCACCGCACGATTGACGACGTTATGACTTGGACCAGGGATTTTAAGTCCGCTGACTACAGTGCTATCCTAGACTATTTGGCCAATATTGACTGGTTTGGCTCATTCGGGAATGGTAATACGGTAGATGAGAAGTATGAGATCTTTCTTGGTATCCTTCATCATGTCATAGATTTATTTGTCCCTTTGCGCCGCGGCAAAAGTGGTGTAAACTTGCCTAGATATCCTGTTTCTATGTTCAATCTCAGAAACCGCTTAGGGATCGCGCTGTGAAAGCTGATAATAGTGGAAACTGGGATAGTTACAAGTCTCTTAATTCACGTCTTCAGAAATCTCTTTCCAAATATTTTACGTAGATTGAACGTAAGCTTGTCGAATCCGGTTACCAAGCTAAATTACATTTTTACATTTGCAAGCGTCTAAAAGCAAACTACAGCATACCTGCAATTGTTACTAACGGAGAATTGTTAGCTACTTCTGACCGTGACAAAGCTAAACTTTTTGCCGAGCAATTTCAAAAAGTATACCTTACCGCCAATTGTAGGCCTTGTCCCGATCTCACTCCTTGTGCTCCTCCCATGGAGCCTAACATCTGGTTCTATCGGGATGATATTGCCGAAGTTCTGCACAAGTGGCCAACCTCTTTCTCAGTAACCCCTGATTTCGTTCCGCTTCACTTTATCAAGCGCATTGTAGACCACATTGTGATGCCGCTGGAATTTCTATTCAACTTGTCGTACATGCGCGCCGAAGTGCCTAGGAGATGGAAGCAATCGTTCATAGTTCCGGTGCCTAAAAAACCTCCTTATAATTCTCCTGGAAACTATCGCCCTATTAGTATTACTTCCATCTTCGCTAGGGCCTTTGAAAAACTTGTTAAGCGCAGATTGGTCCAGAACCTAGACAGAAACAGCATCATACCGGCTTGCCAACATGGCTTTTGTAAGGGGAAATCTACTGAGACTGCGTTGCTCTCTTCAATAAATGGCTGGACTAGGGCGGTTGATGCTGGAAAGAGTGTGGACGTTGTGTACTTCGACTTTTCAAAAGCATTCGATAGAGTACCTATCACTTTGTTACTGGGTAAACTGGCCAGGGTGGGGTTGCACCCCAGGCTGGTGGACTGGATTGGTAATTTTCTGCGTGACCGCTCCTGCCGAGTCCGTGTGGGTTGTGAGTTCTCTGAGGCGTATAATGTTCCTAGTGGCATCCCACAAGTCAGTGTTCTTTCACCCTTATTGTTTTTGATTTATACTGCCGATTTGCCCCCAACGCTTACTGATATTGGGGTCAGCTGCGTCATGTACGCAGAAGACATCAAATTGTACAAGACTATTGAGAGCCAGCGTGATAATTTAGTTTTGCAAGATGCTATTTCCGCTTTCCGACTGGTCCTCAACGTGGGAATTGCCAATCGCAGCGGAAAAAACCAAGGTCCTGCATATTGGAAACTAGGAATCTGTTTACAATTATAATATCGGTGAATCTATATTGGAGAATGTAAATGAGATCACAGACCTAGGATTCAGATTTACAAACAAACTCTCCTTCGAGCCGCACCTCAAGCTTATTTTTGGCAAGGTTATTCATAGAACATACAACTTGTTTAAAGCAGTTAGAAGTAAAAATCCCGTTACTCTTTTAAAGGCCTACAAGTCCTACGTAAGGCCCTTGGTAGAGTCGGGAACAACTTTTCTCCCCATACCAAAAAAAGTTTATTGCATTGTTGGAGAGTATTCAAAATAATTTTACCCGCAAACTTGCTATGCGGTGCACTGGTCTGCCTTATCGTTTTCTGCCCAATGGTGAGCAGCGCCGTCGAATTTACGGGCTTCCGAGTTTGTGTAGCAGACGAAGGAAGAACGATCTTCTGATGACTATCAAAATAATTACTAATAAAACGCGACTGGATCCTGCAGAATTCTTTACTTGGTACAGGTCCAGAACGAGAGGCTCCACTTATAAAATTAGAAAGCCATTTGCTCGTACTCAATTACGGAACAACTTGTTCAGCATTAGGGTTATATCTATTTTAAATAAGGAGCGAGGACTTGGCAAGCATGAGTGTAAGGGCTCTTCGCGCTGTTGTTGGAAGGCTGACGATGTAGACTCGAGGATTCCTTCGCGCTGTTGTTGGAAGGCTGACGATGTAGACTCGAGGATATATATATATATATATATATATATATATATAATACTTGTGTCCTTCCAAAAATTTTTCGAATAAACGAATAATCGAATATATTCGGTTTCACGAAAAATCGAATATTCGAATAATGAATATATTCGAATTTTGGACCTTGTCGAATATTCGAATAATGAACATATTCGAATTTTGGACCTTGTCGAATATTCGAATAATGAATATATTCGAATTTTGGGCCTCGTCGAATATTCGAATAATGAATATTTTCGAATTTTGGACCTCACCGAATATTCGAATAATGAATATTCGAATATTCGAACTTATTCGAATATTCGTTCGAAATTATTCGATTCAGTCCGAAGTATAACGCATACCCGGCAAGGATCAGTGGCGGGCACGGGGGGTCGAGCGTTCTATGCCCTCGTCCCCCTGGCCCGTCCACCCCCAACCCCCTGGGCTTGCTCGAGAGACCAGTGGCTGCCTTACGAGATAGTGGAGACGCAGACATTTGCCACGCCTCTGTTTAAAGGGCGGGGGGGGGGGGCAGAACGCCACTCCGCCGCGGGCACGAAATGTGGCGCGTCGCATGCGCTTGCGACGGAGAACTCGTCCGCGGCCGCCCTTCAAAATGGTTAACGGGCAACTCGGTCTCGTTCGTCCCCCCACTGCTAGTCACGTCGATTTGCAGCGCGTCTGCCACCTCTCGCTGCCTCTCCGCTATTTCGCGCGCATATACCGTCTCGCGTGGGAACATGCTGTTTCTCGAGCGACTTGAACGATCGGCCTCTTCACAACGTGATATATTTCCACCACCAGTCGTATTGTTGGTGATATCATTGAGGAAATG
>CANDYH010000193.1:0-15956 GCA_947396885.1 Heligmosomoides polygyrus polygyrus | reverse complement strand
CAGTGAAAAACACCTTACAGACAACATTTCGAGTAAACAATAGATAGAAGAATTTAAAGCAATCGAAGCCGAATATACTGAGAAGCACAGTGAAGATACTTCTCGATGAGTTTTTGCATTACCTCAAAAGGCGACGCAGAACGTTTTTTCTTTGAGAACCTCGAAAATGCAATTCCTGCTTGAGTAGTAAGAAAAACCTATTTTTACACAAATCTTTCCTTTGGAATCTGATCTTCCAGTGACCACCTCTGATGTGGAGGAAGAGGCAGAATAGACTATAGAATAGAATCCTGTACTAAAATGCCTAACCAGTTATTTGAATTTATGTTGTTCTATTTTTCTAGAGCTTTGCATCTTGTTATAGATTTTTTGCCAGTAAAGCCCTATTAACCTCATCCGTAACACCTGTTGTCCCGTTTCAAAATATGACCTTCCCCGGACGTGTGCATGACAAGAGTGTTTTCATCTATCCCTGTCGCGTTCCAGAGGTGTTCACTGGATCCTCATCGCATAAGGGGCTCGAAAGCAGTCATACACTTCATTTAGAACGCTGACTTTCGCGTTGATGGCTATACTGCCGCTCTACGGCTCTCGCCTAGCGTATGTCCACCACATCCATTACAAGAAGTGCTCGCCAGTTCAAGTTACCGAGCTCACATAACAAGAATAGTTTACAAGACTGGCAGTTAACCAGAACATAACCGTGACAGTCAGTCCATTAGGTTACCCATAGCACTTCTCTTTTGTTCAGTAATGAAAACATTAGGTTGTTGCAGAAGCTCAGACCATTTTCAAGACATTACATTTTTCTAGTTTTACAAAGCGAAACACATCAAGAAACGAAGTAACCGCCATCATGTTCTATCGCTCTTCTTCACCTTTTAGGCAGTCTCCCGATCCCGTTAGCGTAGAACTTTTCTGACAATCTAAATAGCCAGCCAGTCGTCCTCTTCATCGAACGTTTTTCCTTGGATGGCATTGGAGAGAGACAGGAAAAGGTGGTAGTTTGTTGATGTGATATCTGGGCTGTACGGTGGGCAAGGCAGCAATTCCCATCGAAGGACGATATGGCGAGTCTTTCTCGCAATGTGTGGTCGAGCATTGTCGTGCATGAAACGGTTGTGTCATGATTAAGACGCTTTTCTGCAATCTCGGCGGGCAGTCTATCCAGCTGCTGACAGCACAAGGCCGCTGTCAGAGTTTCGTTACGGGCCAGCAGCTCGTAGTAGATGACACCTTTGTAATGCCATCAAAACAAAAGCATGATCCTCTGCCGGTGAGAACCCTCCTTTGGCCGTGGTTCAGGCTGCTCACCCTTGTCAACCCAGTGTCTGCTCCTCTTGATGTTGACGTATAGGCACCACTTCTCATCCCCTGTGATGATGAACTTCAGCCGACTATCTCTGCACTTGTACGAGAGCAATTGAGTGGATACCTCAGCACGTCTCTGGCGGTCGCGTTCGGTGAGGTCATGGCGAACCCACTGTGCCAACCTGTGCACCTTATCCAGTTGATGTAGGTGCCTAGCGGTGGTGGTATAGTGCACACCCAAGTCCTGCGAAAGTTCACGAGCGGTCCGCCGTGGGTCCGATTCGTCGCAGTCGGTCGTTGTCGACATCGGATTTATCTCCTGTGTGGCGCCTAGCGGGCGCGATGTGCCAGAAGATTTCCGGGTTCACCCTTTATTTCGTCCACAAGATGGTGGTGACGGAGGCCAGGGCAGCCGCGGTAGCTGGTGGAGCCGGCGGTTGACGGTGGTTGGCGGCTGGAGCGGCGACGGCGATGGTCGGGCCGGCAGCTGCAGGTGGTCGGCGGCTGAGCGACGGCGGCGGTGGTCTGGCCGGCGGCTGAGCGACGGCGGCGGTGGTCTGGCCGGCGGCTGGAGACAGGCGGCGGCTGGAACACGAGGGCAGCGGCGGCTGCGGCTGGAGGACGGTGGCGGCCGCGGCTGGAGAACGGCGGCGGCTGCGGCTGGAGGACGGCGGCGGCTGTAGCTGGAGGACGGCGGCGGCTGCGGCTGGAGGACGGCGGCGGCTGCGGCTGGAGAACGGCGGCGGCGGCTACGGCTCGAGGAGAGAAGACTGGGACTGGCGAACTGGCGAACGAAGAACTCCGGTGGTGTGTGGTCCGGCCACCTTTTATAGGCGCTTTCCCGCGTCTTTTATCGGCGTATTGGTGACCATCCACGGTGACCACCCATGGTGACCACCAATACGCCAACGAACGGTACTGTGTTATCTGATGAGCCACATGGTTTGTTGTAAATCTAAACGGCAAGACTGTAGAAGTGTTACTGTACAATAACAAGCAGCACATCTCCTCTACACGCCCCTCCTCGGGCAGCCAGGCTCCTGACGGCTATTTCCATTTGAACTGCTGCCTCTTGAGGTGCGCATGGCGTTGGCGCTCCTTTTTGGCGTCATGTAGGTGCAAGACACTGGGCTTCGCAGTTTTGATCGGCCTTTTGGACGGTCCTGCACTCTGCTTGTACTGATCACTTTGTGGCTCATCATCGTTGGCTTCTGTGGCCTTATTGTTGCGGAAAATATTAGCAGTGGTAAAGTGCTCATTGCGAACTTCCGCACTTGGCTTAGAAACACTGCATTTACCACGGATGGACCTTTGCATCACCACGGCGCGGAATGGTTCCAATGTTGATGAGTGTCCAAGTGGAACGCTGTCGTTTATCGTTTCGTACGAGTCGGTCACTTTGGCCTCAATTCCTCTTGCTGGTTCAAGGATTGTGAGGAGCTTTGACTCTTTTGTCATGAGCTCTTCCTCTTTTCGCCGATCGCGAAGACTTAGTAGAGCTGTTTGGGTTTTCGTAGGCGAGATGCGACAATCGCTTGTATGGGAAAGATAACGCGGATCTTCTTGTGGCAATCCGGCCTCGATTCTGAAACAGATGCTTTCATTGTGGGGTCTAGATGACTTTTTAGGTCTGCCTCTTTTTCTTCTTTGCTTAGCTGTTCGAATTGGCTCATTGTCCATACCTATAGGCAGCCTTGTTAAGAAATCGCACTGGACTTTTAGCGGCTCGGCACTACCGGCTACAGGCTTGATCACAGCACTATCTTCAGTGAGCTCTGTTATTCTAAAAGGTCGGTTCCATTTACTGACCCATTTCGGTTGTTTAGATCCGGGTCGTTCCGCGGACGTTCGCATGTACACCTTCTCCCCTATAGAAAAAGGCTGTTCCAAGCTCTTCATCTCATCCCTGAGTGGAATATTATCTTCTACCCGAAATACTTTGGGCGTTTGGCCTGTATTCGTGGCAAGAATTTCGACACTGGGTTCGTTTGAGCCACATGCCACGTCCGGAATGAGTTCCGAGTTTGACCGTAAAACTCTTCCAGCATTTGTTTCCGGCCTGGAACTGAGTACATCCTTTGTTTGTGTCGGTGGTATGGACACACGTCGCACTACGATCGCAGCGTTTGTGTCTGTGCTGCTCGCTTCGGGCTTCTTGAACCTCCCTTTTTGTTTTGGCCGTGAAGGCTGTATGCCACTTTTGAAGTGCGGACCTCTCAGTTGATCTTGTTTCTCGCTCGATTTCAACACCATGTTTAGCTTGCTCAGAGCGTTGGTGCCGAGAATTACGATGTCATCCTTTGACTTTCTGACAAACATGGCAATTTTTTGTGGTTGAGAGGTTTTCGTTTTGACTTCCAGTCGAATCGCTCCCAAAAATTTCATCTTATTACCCGAAGCGTCATATATTGACTTTTGCTTCGACAACGGGATTTCTTCGACATTTCTGTCTAGATCAAAGCCAAGTTCCCTAGCTTCTGACAAGATTTTTAAGGGCATAATGCTAATTTGAGACCCTGTGTCCATGAGAGCTGCTTTGGTAGTGCCCAGTAAGCTTACTTGCTCTAGTGTCCGTCTTCCGAACAGATCACTTTTGGTTGGACCGGTTCTAATTCCTCCACAAGTCCATTTGTCAAGAGTTGCTGTGAAAGTGCGAGCTGGACTTTGCTCATTTTCTTCCACCGCATGTGGTACTCGCGTATTTGAGGACTTCGTTGTCATTATGGCCTCTGTCAGATTTGCTTTTTGGGACTCACTGCAGTTTTCTGGGGCTTTCCAACAGTCCCTCCGAAAATGTCCTTTCTTTCTGCAGTATGAACATTTTGCTTGTATAGACTGATTGCGTTCCATTCTCTCGTGGTCGTCACCTTCTGGAACCTCTGGGTTCCTAGTGGGACTATGAGCTCTGATGTTTGCACTATTGGGCTGCCTAAAACCATGATCTCTCATTAAGGCTCTTACAGTGTTAGCCACTTGTCGGCTTCTTTCGATACACTGCGCTAAACTTTTAAGCCTTTCATAGGCCTCCTCTTGTTGGGATTGCTCCATAGTGCTGAATAGCTGGATATATTCATCCCATTCTGTGAGCTGTGTTATCAACTCTCCAGCGCGGATCATTGAAAGTTCCTTTTCGCTGGCATCGGGATAAACCCAGCGTGTTAGCTCTTCAAGCTCCACGCAGTAATCCGAAATGGTGGAACGTTGCTTCAACTGCCTAAGTTTTACATAGGCCTCGGTGCGTTTCGCACATTCTGTAGTTTTAAATTTCTCTTTTACCGCTCTTATGAAGGTTTTGAAATCGCCATTTTTACAGGACTGTGGTAATGTTTCCACAATTGTCTTTGGCTGGCCTTCGATTTTAGAGCAGAAGAGATGTATGAGCATGTCGTCCTCTAGACCAAGCCTACCGTACTTTATATTGAACGAAGTCAGGAAGTTTTCAAATCCCTTCCCTTGTGGATGCGAAAAGGTGGGAACTTCCGGTAGTGCCATAGCCGCTAAGGTCGCCCCTACACTCAAATCTTGAATTGACTGAGATGTAGTGAAGTTTTCCAACCCTTGGCTCCTCTGCGGCCTCTGTGCTGACATGTTTGACTTGGCCATGGGACAATTTACGTCCTCCCAACACTGCAAAGAGGAGACGTTATCAAAATTTCGTCGCCTTTGGCCTGCATCGAACTGTGGGAGCTCGGTGTGTGCGAAGGTGCTCCCTTCTCGAACATTTCTCATAGCACTCCTTAAGCCCACTGCCTCCACGTCCGCATGCTGCAGTTGGTCCCTCTGTAACGACATTTCCCTATCGTTGCAGTGCTGATTAAGAGGTGACCCAGATGCGCGTGTAAGGTTTTGGATAGGAGCTGCAGCTTTATTGGAGTTTTCTAGGAGCTGTTTCACTACGCTTAGTATCTGCGTTGAATTTACCCCCAGAAGTTTCGCTAGTCGGCGTATGCACTGATCATCGTGCTGCGCCTGCTCGTAGAACTCGTTTTGCTCAGCTATGAGTTGATCCCAATCGTGGCTTTGCCATTGAGAAAGCTGGATCATAAACTGTTCTACCTTTTCAAGCTCGCCGCTAACGACTTCACAGTCTTCGTCGGTTAGTTCGTGCAGCTTCTTCGTCACCTCATCTCGATTTTTGGCTGCTTGGCGAGTGTCGCTATCACTCCACAGCTTTTCGTGAACACGCTCTGGTAGTTTTTGCAACGCCTGCAGTCCTTTTGTTATCGTTGTCAGTGAGGTTCTCACATGAGCTGCCTGCTGCGTGAGCTTCTGTACCTGCTCCATTAGTGTCGTCACCTGCGACTGACGAGCCTGTACACGAGCTCCTTCGCCTTTCTCTAGTTGGAGCATTCTCTCCACCTCCTCTTCGATAGCCTGCTTACATTCCATTTTCTGGAAGTATAAATTCTCGCTTTCCATCATTTTGTGTACTAGCGAGACTATGCTATCCGAGGAACGAATTCGAAACAGCAATTTGGACCCTCTTGCTGCTGGAACTCCAGGTGAAGGGTAGGCTAACCGAAGAGTGCGACTATTCTATCGCAGTTTATCCGCCACTGTTTTTTTTTTGGCTCTTCGGCTGGCTCCTCTCTCTTTTGTGGAGTAGTATTCCCTAGCTTGGTGGACCCTAAGCTTGCAGGAAACGGGTGCTTTTGTTGCCCCTAGCGAAATATACCCTTTTTCAAAATTTGGGCAGAGTTCTGCCTTGCAGAAACTCAATTCGCTCCACTGATATCTCTCTGGTGGATTACCACTCAGAGTCAGTGGTACTACCCGACGGTAGTGTTACAGCTCAACCGCGATGAGCGGCACTAGAGCTGTGTGCACTGTTTGGAAGGCGGAGGGCAACTCCTCTTCCCAGTGCTCCAGTAGGTGAAATGAATGATTTCACCCACTGCCTCCTACCTAGAAACCCGGTTTTCCCTAGAAAACCCGATTTTTTCCTACGGTGGACCTAAAGGGAAAATTCGGCCCCCATGTGGCGCCTAGCGGGCGCGATGTGCCAGAAGATTTCCGGGTTCACCCTTTATTTCGTCCACAAGATGGTGGTGACGGAGGCCAGGGCAGCCGCGGTAGCTGGTGGAGCCGGCGGTTGACGGTGGTCGGCGGCTGGAGCGGCGACGGCGATGGTCGGGCCGGCAGCTGCAGGTGGTCGGCGGCTGAGCGACGGCGGCGGTGGTCTGGCCGGCGGCTGAGCGACGGCGGCGGTGGTCTGGCCGGCGGCTGGAGACAGGCGGCGGCTGGAACACGAGGGCAGCGGCGGCTGCGGCTGGAGGACGGTGGCGGCCGCGGCTGGAGAACGGCGGCGGCTGCGGCTGGAGGACGGCGGCGGCTGTAGCTGGAGGACGGCGGCGGCTGCGGCTGGAGGACGGCGGCGGCTGCGGCTGGAGAACGGCGGCGGCGGCTACGGCTCGAGGAGAGAAGACTGGGACTGGCGAACTGGCGAACGAAGAACTCCGGTGGTGTGTGGTCCGGCCACCTTTTATAGGCGCTTTCCCGCGTCTTTTATCGGCGTATTGGTGACCATCCACGGTGACCACCCATGGTGACCACCAATACGCCAACGAACGGTACTGTGTTATCTGATGAGCCACATGGTTTGTTGTAAATCTAAACGGCAAGACTGTAGAAGTGTTACTGTACAATAACAAGCAGCACATCTCCTCTACACCTGACCTTAACGAATAATGAATGCTAAACTCACCTAGCGTGGCGAACCATTCTCGTGCAGTGTGATTGGACACTGTGCCCTCCCCAAATTCACCACTGATGCGACGACAGGAAGCGGCTGCTGACTTACCAAATATGAAGTCATACAATAAGAGACCTCGGATGTGCTTCTTTGAAAGCTCCATTTTTCTGGAAAGCGTTACGCTGTTATTCATACCTGATCTCTTTATGTGAACAAAAGATAGGTTGCTATAAGTTAGCGTTGGTGAGAAAAAAGCACATTCAAAAAATGGCAGGAACTTTCGCAACAACCTAATACATTAAGAGTTTACTTGCCTATAAAATTTGCTACTCATGGGCGTGCGGCAGCGCCGTCGGACGTGATGTTGGATGTTGCGTGCACACAGACTTCATCTTTTCGGTCTGGGTCTCGCCCAGGTGAACCAATCTTCTCTCGTACTGGCTCCGACGAATTAGATTTTCTGTCATACTTCAGACTCAGAAAGATTATCTACCGCTCATCGAGCACTGCGAGGTTTGGGCTTCGCCGAGACAGCGCGAGTTTTCCAGGATATGGCATGCTTTTTTAGCGCTCAGGCATGATCTCATGAAGCAGAAGTTTAAAAGGGTGACCCTTGGTACTTATGGCAGCCGACGCGTTGGAGTCTGCGAGATCTTCTTTCACTTGTACAAGCCAAAGCATTTGTCATCAACTTTAGCAGTTCAACTAGGAGCGTATTGGCTCCACATCTCACGTCATGCTGCAACATCGGCCCTTCTGCGTCACACCTGAAATCGCCTCCACTGTTTGTTCTGGGGCTCAAAACTCAGCCACATCAACGACCAGCTCATGATGACTGTTGGACCGTTTTCACCCCGCATAGTGGCCAGCTCAT
The DNA here is from genome assembly GCA_947396885.1 of Heligmosomoides polygyrus polygyrus. Taxonomy (NCBI): domain Eukaryota; kingdom Metazoa; phylum Nematoda; class Chromadorea; order Rhabditida; family Heligmosomidae; genus Heligmosomoides; species Heligmosomoides polygyrus. Next base: position 8,079 of record CANDYH010000193.1, on the reverse strand, counting down.
CGAAGAACCTCGAGAGGAGCCCTTCGAAGCTCCATTTTCGCAGCTGGCGCTCGGGATGCGGTGCTGTCCCGCGGCGACCTCAAACACGAACCGCTGCTGTGTTTGGATTCCCACCGTCGATTGCCATCGAATCAGCTCCGACGTATTGACTGTCCGCTCACCTCACGACGTCTCCACAGACTAATGAGGATTTTTTCATGAGTACTGACTAGTCGATCTCCATTCATCCTCACTGAAACGTTGTTTTAAGTGCATTTTTGAAGTATTCGGGCTGCCTGAGCAATCGCTTGTCTCTGAGGTTGTCAATCCTACTCGGTTTTCGTTTTTTCCAAATTCTAGAAAACTGGAAAAATTATGAGCAGAACGTTGCTGCCAAAACGAATCAGTGCTGTTTAATTCCCCGTCGCTAATTCAGACTTTCTGGGGCGAGTTCATCAACCGCTTATCGGCTGGTATCGGTATATCGGTTACCGCATCTGTATCTCTGTATCTTTGTATCTATCTCTATATCACTTACTACGTAGGCCAGTATAGTGAATGTGCCGTGAGATGATAAAGGCGGTAAGCAGTTGATGAATCTGGTCCCTGGTTTTTACGGTAAATTTCTGGTAGCACTCTCTGACTGTATATCACCTCAGTACCGTACTCTTGCACTAAAAACACTGTGGTTTAGTGCTGAAGTTGTGGATGACTGTACGGCTCGTTTTTAACGTCTTTTCACCGTCATCAAAGTGTTTTCGAACGTTCACCTCAAAAGCCAGCGAACAACACACCAGAGCCGCGTATTTGCTGATGCTGCTGCTGCATCCACCGAACGCCCTCGATTTCAAGCCGATGGAGGCCTCTCCGCTACTGCACTGTGTATTGTTTTGCTGTGTGTAGTTGGACTCGGTGTCTTCTCAACTGATTTTCTTTGAAGCACTGATTTTAGATTGTTCACATTTTATTTATACATTTTGGCGCAAAAGGCGACCGTTTACGTTCATCGACCTGAAGAAGGCACTCGACTCCGTCCAGACTGAAGCGGTCCTCGAAGCCCTGCTCACTCAGGGCGTTCCTACTCAGTACTTCAGAGTCCTTCGAGAGCTGTACAGTGGATTCACGACCAAGATCTCTCCATTCTACAACGACGTCGTCATCGACGTGAAGAGAGGGGTTCGGCAAGGGGATACCATATCCCCGAAGCTCTTCAGCGCCACCCTCGAAAACGTCATGCGCGAACTAGAATGGGAAGACATGGGAGTGAAGGTAGACGGCCAGCAGCTGCACCATCTTCGTTTCGCTGACGACATCGTGCTCATAACACCGAGCATCAGCCAGGTGGAGCGAATGCTGGCCGACTTCCATCGTGTATGTGGGAACGTTGGACTGCAGCTGAATCTTACGAAGACGATGTTCATGAGGAACGGAAAAGTTTCTGATGCCCCATTCTCGCTCAACGGAACGAACAACTCCGAATGCTCCAGCTACGTGTACCTGGGTCGCGAAGTCAATATGGCCAACGACCTAGCGCCGGAGCTGAGCAGGAGGAAAGCTGAGCAGGGAGCTTTCAAGAGCGTCGAAGAAATCGACGAAGAACGTCCGACTCCGTGCCCACCTATTCAACTCTACCGTTCTTCCTGCCCTAACATACGCCTCAGAGACCTGGACTATACGAAAGCAGGATGAACACGCGATCAGCGTCGCGCAGCGTGGAATCGAGTGGACGATGCTCGGAGTGACACGACTCACGCAAGTGAGAGAAGGCTCCGGAGTTCCGAGCTTCGCCGACGTTCGAAGATCAGAGACGCTGTCGCGTGGACCAAGTTGTCGAAAATTAGGTGGGCCGGCCACGAAACGCGCTTCGCAGACACCCGCTGGACGAGACCCGTCACCGACTGGATTCCGCTGGATGTCAAGAGAACACCGGGACGCCCGCCAACGCGTTGGTCGGACTTCTTCGTGAAAGCCCTGAACGACCAATATGACGCTCTTCGTGTCCCTCGAGCGAGAAGGATCCATTAGACCACTCTGGCACGCGACAGGGACGAATGGAGACGCTGCTGGCGCCCGCTCGAGCAAGTCGGTGATCAACGGGACGACAGGTAATGCAGGTGATTTTGGCGCCTAGTAGCGCAGTAGCATAAACTTACCATTAGATTCGGACCGCAGGCGCCGAGTGTCCCCTATAACACAAATCGAAGCTGGCTTGGTTCGACTTCTGCCAAGACCAACCATGTCATCTACCATTCGGTACCAGACATGACTTGGAAAAAGAAGACTTAACTTCTTCGTCGGCCGGACACAGAATGTCATTGCATAGCCCATCTACGCATTCAAGCAAATTCCACTGCTTCCCCACATGTAGAATGCATGGCGCATCCCAACTAGGGAATAGGAGTGGCCTTTCACTTTTACGTTTATTCGGTACAATAACCAGAATATACTAGAATAATATTCGGTACGTTGAAGAAGTTGATGACAGTCCATAGGAATGTTTAGGTCCCATACTGAACCCGACATTCAAGCTCTACCATTTTGAGATATTGACTCGCTCAAGGCAGAAAGCAGATTTGTTATGCGTTTTTGATGAAGTCGCTTAGTAAAAACCCCATTCCATCACCATTTTTATGTTGCCCATCCTGGCGGAAGATTAAGAATAAAAGGATAGATGGTAAAGGACGGCGTTGCACAATCTCTTTTGGGATGTGCCACGCATTCTCCTTCTACGGGATATCGTGGAGGTGGTGTTGAATGCGTATTTGACCTATGCAGTGATTTGCGGTGGCCAGCCGATGAACAAGTCAGCCATTATTCTTCCCGTAGAAGTCTGTAGTATATTCAGCGACGCCGAAGTGAGGGAAGGCTTGGTTGGCCTGGGCAGGAAATCCGAAAAAGGAACCTGTTATGGGGTGCACAGACAGCCGGCACTTCCTCCGACTGTGCTAAACGCGCCTTGGCGAAAGATTAGAAAATTAAAATGTGCAGATTCAATTTTTAAAAAGAAATCTTTCTTAAAGATTTAATAAGAGGGATCAGGCCCAATTCTTAGCCAATGAGGTCTTTCCCAAATGCCGGTAGATGTGGGTAGCCTGTTTGACTGTTTGCGAAGACAAGCGCTAATTTTCTATTTTCAGTTACTGTCTTAAGACATTGTTTGAAAAACTTGTTTTTTATAAAAATTTATATTTTTGTTCAATTTTTGCTCTACTACTGCTACACTAAAGTTAACATACTTAATTCTTTAAGCAGGCAAAGCATTGGGTATTGGTATTGCACTAGGTATTGAGATTCGGCCAGATAGCACTCGATTGATAATATAAATGCTATTTAAGAATCAATCTTTAGTTCACATCTATGTATAAACTAAAGATTTCCTCTTTGGGTGACGCTTTGGAGAATTAGTGCAGCTGCAACTTCACTTACCTATGACAAATAGGGACCGTAAAACCAGAACCAGTACCTTAATTTCTAGCTTGCGGTTGACAGACCTTAAGAATGAAGAGCCATAATCAGAAAGAACGAAAGAAAAGAGTCAGAGGAGAGAGAGTAAACACTCAAAAATTAATCATTAGAATTTATTACTGAATAATTTCACCAAAATTACTATACTAAGGAAACCACTAAAAATAAGTATATACCCGAATTTTAGGTGAATTTTGACGTGCAAGCGAAGCACGAGTGGAGCGCAGTTGGAAGGGGCACAAGCTCTCGGATGCACTCATTCAGGTTCTTGGTATAGATTTCCCACCCAAGCACACCAAGCCTTCCATTCCTCCAGGGTCGGTGGATTGGTACCAAACCTATCTGGAAAGGAAAATGCACTGACTTGTTCATTGGCTGGCCAACTCAAGTCATTGGATGGCCAAATACGCGGTCGCATCGCCTCCACCACATCATGTAGAAGCAGGCTGCGAGGCGCATTCCAAATAGGGTTGATTAACGTAGTCCTTTATCCTCTATCTTTTATTCTTAAAAAGCGAAAGCTCGTCACACTACTACTTTTACTTCTATCACTTCTTCTTCAGCGTTTGTCCCGCATCGTAGCGGGGTCCGCTATTCTGGTGTTATGACGCCACCTTTCCCGATCCAGCGCTAGATCAGGGTGAACACCAGTAATCTTCAAGTCCGCATGTAATGTATCTAACCAGCACTGCTTCGGGCGCCCTCTAGGCCGCTTTCCTATTACCTCGAAGTTAAGACCTGTCTTGCGGACGCTGTCTTCCTTTCCACGCAGAACGTGGCCCTATCATCGCAAGCGAGCTTCGCGCATCTTGTCGGCTATCGGCGCGACACCGAACTTCTGCCGAATGACATCGTTTCGGATGCGGTCCATTCGCGTGACTCCAGCCGTCCAGCGCAGCATCCTCGTCTCCATGACGCTGAGGCGCATTTCAACCTCCTTGGTCGCAGGCCAACACTCAGCCCCGTACATCGCTACCGGCCGGACGACAGTTCTATATATTTTTGTCTTCAAGCGCTCTGATGTCTTCCTATCGCAAAGCACGCCAGTCAACGAGCGCCGCTTAGACCAAGCTGCACTCACGCGTGAATTCACTTCAATTATCAGTTTGCCGTCAGACGTGACTGCTGATCCCAGGTACTTAAAGACCGAAGTGCGCGGGAGCTCGATGCCGTCAACCTTGATGGAGCTGGACTCGGTAACGTCCGTCGTTAGATATTCGGTCTTCTTCACGTTCAGTTTGAGTCCAAACCGCTCCAAGCGATCACACCAAGCTTGCACCTCTCGCTCTAGTTCACCTTTATCTTTGCTAGCGAGCATCACGTCATCGGCATAAAGCAACGTCCAGGGGACGGGCTTCTGAAGATCTCGTGTGATGGCATCCATGAAGACAACAAAGAGGAGTGTTGAAAGCGCAGACACCTGGTGTACCCCGACAGAGATGGGAAACTCCATCGAGGTTCCAGCTGCAGCTTGAACTCGACTCATTGGGCAAGAGTAGAGAATTCGCACCCACTCTATGAGCTCTTCAGGAACTCCATGATGTCGCAAGGCGTACCATATCACTTCACGCGGTACGCGGTTAAAGGCCTTCTCTATGTCGAGGAAGGCGATATGCACCGACTTCTGTTTCTCGCGATGCTTTTCTATCAGGAGGCGGGCGGCGTGTATGGCATCAATGGTGCCACAGCCAGTCAAGAAGCCGCACTAATTGCTGGAAATCTGGACGATGTCCCGAATTTGTCCATTGACAATTCGCTCAAAGATCTTCTTTGCTGTGCGAAAGCAAGCGAATCGGACGGTAATTGGAGCAGTCTGCAGGACTGCCCTTCTTCTTCCAAATCGGAATCGTCGTACTTTGGCGCCAACACTCAGACACTTTTTTCTCCGCCACAAATTGATTAAAGAACTTCGCCAACCACTCAGCAGGGTACCAAAACTTCGACTTCCACAGTTCTGCTGCCACGTCGTCGGGCCCAGTCGCTTTGCCTGGCCTCATCTTCTTCAAAGCCGCTTCAATCTCCTCCGCGGTGATCTTCTGGACGGGGCCGTGGGTTGGAGCCGTTGAGGGGATGGCTGGATGAGGAAATTCTACTGTAGAGATTTCCTCAAAGTAATCGCGCCATCGCTTCAATGCCTTCTTGCGGTCCATAAGAAGATGGCCGTTCTCATCATTGATGCCGAAGAACTTCTCGATGTCCTCGGTCTCGCGCTGGCGATTCTTTGTGAGTCGGTACAGATACCGCTCACCATCGAGCGACTCGAGCTTCTCGTTGACATCTCCATAATGAGTGGCTTTTGCAACAGCTACGGCCTTCTTTGCAGCTTTCTTCGCTTCTTGGTACTTCCGCCAGTTATCGGCTACTCGTATTACTATTACTTTTACTTGTATTACTAACTAATCAAAAAGACATCCAAGCTAAAAGCTTGAAATGCCCTTTCCAAAGTAACCATAACAAGCTTGGTAATTTACGCTCTCTTGCTTTTTTAAAATAAGCTATAAAACTGTGTAGTAGCTGAAGGGGTACAGCCAAGAAGCGTATACATTTCTGAAACACTATGCAGGGGTTACTTGTTTTTTTTTTGTTTATGGACTCGAGCTTTGACGTCCTGAGAAGAAGTATAAATAGAGCACGTGGCACAACACGATTTTTTCTGATATTTATTTATTTATTTGTTTATTTATTACTACATGGATAACCATGCACAATAAGTACAACAGATGTAATTATAAACACAAGAGAAAGTCATTGTAAACAGGAAAAAACAAAGCAAGCAATAAGAACCGATCATAGGTATGAAAACTACTAAGCTGCATCCTGAAGATGTCGGTCAAGAAGTTTTTTATATTGCCTTAATGAATTGGGTATGATGTGTTTTTTAGATAACTTTAAAAATTCAGAGCCAGCACGGCAGGTGAAGAATTGAGACCGTATATTGCTTTTTGCTCTGGAAAATTGAATCTTCCACTGGCCTCCCCTTGTGTTCGATGAAGGAAAGGTGTAGAACTCCTGAAGTGGAGTACGAGAGAAACCGTTTAACATCTTATATAGATATTTATATCGTAATTAAATCACATCTTCTCCTACGACGTTCAAGGGAATGTATGTAGATTGAAGAATCTGTTTCGTGAAGCCGGTGAAGGAATGGTATTGTAATCATAGCCATGTTCTCGTATCCAAATCTATTGGACAGGGTGCACCAAAACAACGTAGACAAGATTTTTTCGTCATAATTATAAAACAACCAATTCGAAAAAACTACGACTAAATTACAACAACACAAACATTAAGGTACACCATCTTGAAGTGGTTTCGAAGCGGCCTCCCTTGCAGCGAATGCAGAGGGCCAAACGTTTGCGAATTTTTCGGCGATGGGCCGCAGGTCGTACCTGGGAACAGATTCTGGACACGGATGAGAAGCTGTTCACCGTGGAGCAGGCGTACAATCGCCAGAATGGTACGATGTGGTCTACAGAGGCTCCGAGCACCTCTGCTGTCGTCCAAAACCCACAATCTGTCATAGTTCGGAGCGGAATCTGCGCCAGCGGCAAGTCCCCTGGTTTTCGTGGATAAAGGAGTGAAAATCGACGAAGATGTGTACCAGCGAGACATTCTCGAGTCCGTAGTTTTTCCTTGGTCCCACCAGCAGTTCGGTGATGCCCATTGGACGCTCCAAGAGGGCTCTGCAACCGCAGTGCATAGTGCGAAGAGGGCGCAGGCGTGGTGCAAGGTCTATTTCCCCCATTCGGAATGGCCGCAGTATTCTCCGGATTTGAATCCGATGGATACAATGTGTGATGAATTTTAGAGGCTAGGGTCGGCGTCAAACGCCACCGCAGTCTCGAGTCCCTGAAGGAATCCTGCGCAAGGAGTGGGAACGGTTGTATCCAGATGCCGGCGGCCCATCGCCGAAAAATTCGCGAAACGTTTGGCCCTCTGCATCCGCTCCAAGGGAGGCCACTTCGAAACCACTTCAAGATGGTGTACCTTAATGTTTGTGTTGTTGTAATTTAATCGTCGTTTTCTCGAATTGTTGGTTGTTTTATAATTATGATTAAAAATAATCTTGTCCACGTTATGTTAGTTCACTCGTACAACGCGAGGCTATCCTTCAGATGAACATCCCCTCTGCTATCCTAGTTCGTATTGATGAAGGTAGCTAGATGTACAGCTTGGCACAGTCTGCTACTGAGCACAAAAAGAACGGCGTTACTCAATCATTTTGGGGTGTGTCACACATTTTACATCTGCGACATGTCGTGGAGACGATTCAAACGCTATTTTGCCTATACATACAATGACTTCTGATGCCCAGCCGATGAACAAGTCAGTGCTTCGTCCCTCCAGACAAATCTGGTACCAGTTCACCGACCCGAACGGATAGAAAGCTTGATTGGCCCTGGCGGGAAATCCGAACCAGGAATCTGGAAATTTAGAGTCGGGTGCACGAGACCGCTGGCTCCTCCTCCGACTGCGTCCCACGCTATAAACTGCTAGAATTGATGTCGTGGTTTTTGAGTTTATTTACTTGTTCATTTATTTATGTTAGTTTTAATTTTTAATTTTTATTTTTTGCACGTGGACATACGCTCAAAAAAAGAATAACGAAGAACTACAAATCAATAGAAGGTCACT
>CANDYH010000192.1:0-16140 GCA_947396885.1 Heligmosomoides polygyrus polygyrus | reverse complement strand
ATAGGCTTGCGCTTTTTTCTCAGAAAATACTCACACACAAAAGTACGTGTGACCTTCAAAACAATTTTGTCAACAGAACAACAAAAAGACAACACTTACTGAAGCATCTCGGTGAATACTACGTTTGGTATCGACTTGAGTCCTGGTGTTAACCAAATCTTCAAATGGGACTTCTGTCGCATTCGCGAGCACGCCACGTACAGTTGACCATGAGAAAATACTCCACTGGGAGATATACGCAGAGGCGTACCTGGCGCGGGTAAAGATTTCCGTTCAACATGGGATAGTTCGACATGCGGCCGGTCGTCGTACGACCACGATGTGACCTCTGCTTCCTTACTTTTCGATCTTCCGACTCCAGAAGGTTGTGGTGCGACCAAGGGAACCCGTCTTCTGAATTCAGGCACTCAGAAACGCGCGCAGACCCCGTTGTGTCAAGCAGGAGGAGGACCCGCTTTCTCTGCTGCAGCAGCATCTCATGCTCAATTCTGGATGCGATCCCTCGTCGTAGAACGACGGTGTCTCCTCGTCTAACTCCAGACGGTTGTGGTGCGGCGAAGGGAACCCGTCTTCTGGATCCAGGCGCTTAGAAACGCGCGCAGACGCCGTTGTGTCAAGCAGGAGGAGGATGCGCTTCCTCTGATGCAATAATATCCCATGTTGAACGGCAAACGTTGCCCGCGCGAGGTACGCAGAAAGTTTTCCGTTCAAAATGGGATAATGCTAAGTTATGCATGCGGCCGGTCGTCGTACGACGACGATGTGACCTCTGCTTCCTTTCTTTTCGATCTTCTGACTCCAGACGGTTGTGGTGCGACGAAGGGAACCCGTCTTCTGGATCCAGGCGCTCAGAAACGCGCGCAGACGCCATTGTGTCAAACAGGAGGAGGCTACGCGTCCTCTGCCGTAACAACGCCCCATGTTGAACGGCAGACGTTGCCCTCGCAAGGTACGCGGAGGCGTTGCAAAGGGTTCCATGAGATTGGGTGTGGTTCCACGAGGCGTATCTCAGCCAGGTTTCCAACCTGAGTGAGATGCGCCTCATCATCTACAGGGCAGGGAGCTAACTCAATTAAATAGTGGTAGATAGCCTCAACGCCGAAGTTTCTAGATGAGAGAAGGTGGGAGTTTAGTTTCCTTATTTCTTACCGCAGTTTTCGAACAAAGAGAGTGGCCCTCCTCCCCACCAGGATAGATGCGTTCTTTCATTTATGTCAATTCTCTCTTACTGTTTACTCACTAATTGTTTTTGTTCTGCTAAATAAATTTTTCTTTTTTATGTCATGTCATTGCGTAAGACGTAAGACGCGTTCCGATGTTACTTACATTCACATCGTATGAGAACATACGTGCTTTTACATCTTTCTTCGATGTAGCAACGGCACTTCTCAGATGATCAGACGTCCCATTCATCTCAACAAAGTGAAAACGAGAGCTGTCCCTGGCGGTAAACTCGAACGCCTACCTGAGGAAGAGGATTAGGATGGGGTGGTAGCACAGCTAAGTTATCGATTCGAGCACAGAATGACATGTAGAAGCCAGTCACTACTCGCGGAAATTAGACCTGTTTTCGCCCTTCTATTGTGTAGGCACCTTTCCTCGTTTTTCATTCCGTTGCCGTTATAGGACCGGATGGAACCCGATCCCACCCCGCTAGGAAAGCGCCCACAGTTCTTTGTTACACTCGAATTACTCTGGCTGATCTCTTACCCGTGATTATAAGAGCTGACTGTCTGCCGACGGCTTCATTTGTATCCAACCAGATGATGCCAGGCGTCTGGCGGGGGGGGGGGGGGGGGCATATGAGGACAACCGTATAACCGAAGTGCACGGGGACAACGGGAGAACGCGGAATGAGTCGGCTCTGCGGTGCTAGGAAAGGAAAGATACGGTGGGACTCAGAGCTCTTCAATTGTATTATGATTATTACATATTACAATATTAATTATTACATATTTACGCACATGCACTATGCTATACACCAAATTTAAAACGGTACGTTGTTCCTCGGATTTACCTGCTTGCGAGATCACTGTTCGTTTACTCGCATCTAAAACGACAGAAGTAGCGGCGAGTTTCCGTGGGCGGGCTTAGACGAGTTTTTGCACCGTATGCAACCGGTCGTCGCGGGGACCAACAAATGCACTAACCAATCACCGAGAATTGTACGAACGCTTACCGGGAGGGCGCTGTTCGGTATCTTCGGCTGCGACGCGGTCGCTGGGCGCCTAACAAGGGAGGACCATGAACTTCCTCCAAAGATTCTCAACGAGACGTATATGGTTTTGTAGACCATCGAGCGAGGATCACAGAACTGTGTTTCGTTATCATTACGGGCCAATGGGTGGTCCGAAAATGGCAAAAAATCACAAGGTGGGCTGATAAGGCGAAATTGACACCTGGGATGGCCCTATCGTGCTCTGAACTTAACTTACAAAAGGTTTGGGGCTCAAATTAAAGTTTGATTATAGTAATGCGATAATTTTCTACGCTTCCTAGACGAAGCCGCAGTGTGCATTCAACGAATTAATTCCCAACGGCGTCGGCAGGGACCGGATGGTCGAGTGGATAGCGAGGCGGACTTACGGGAGAGGCATCAAGGGTTCGGTTCTGGTGCGTCTATGCTATCTGCTCTGTGGAATGATCCCGCTTTTGCAAATAAAGAGTACATTTTGGCTGCGATAGGTTATCGTATTATTGGCTAGTGGTGAATACGGGTGATGAAGTCATGACTACAGATTTTTCCATCGAAGGGTAAAGGTTGGAAAATAAGTGTGACCACATTGGAGAAGAAAACGATCCTGCTAACGTAGACAGCTTTATTCACCCATATTCACCTAGCCTGCCGTAATCGACCGAAAATTTAAAAATAGGTATCATATTCGTGATCAGCACCCAAAATGACAGTCGTGGGCGATGTTTTGGCGAAATTTTCTCCCTCGTCCTCCTCGACCACTGGCGTCGTGAAGGGCAGTAGTAGCGGTCATTCTGCGTACACCCGTTACATGCACATACCGATCGTAACCTTCTGTCATCCATCGTTTCACCAAAACGGTTGCCATATTGGTGATCTGCATCCCAAATAACCCTAAATGAATTTCGGACGACATTTTTTTTTCGACCTCTAGAGTCGAGGGAGTGAGCGCAAGGGCTCCTATCTGCAATGCCTCCGATCCATCTTCCGTAAGTGTATATGAGAGTGATGAGGAAGAAATACTCAGCAGGGCGTCTAATCACACGAGTTGGATAAAATATGCCGCGCTTGGTAACAGTTAGCTGAAATAGTGAAAGTTTCAAGAACAATAAAAAATAAAGAAGAATAAAAAAGATCCATAAAGAAATCAGAAAAACGATAAGCAGTCTTGGTGATGGGTCAAATCAATACTTGTTGATCGTGTTCGCAAATGAGGTGACAGCGAGAAACATTTTCACAACTGATTGAGAACACTCCAAAGAGGTCATATTGGAGTGGCATCTAACGAGAGCTTCCTCAGCAAGACAAGCGTGGTTTAATGTACGCTCGACATCACCCCACACGAAAAAACTAGCTTCTTCCACATCTGACAACAGGTTGAAAGCGGATTAAGAAGCGAAAAGGATAGCCTACCGAAGCCCAAATGTACTCTTTATTTGCAGAAATGGGAGCACTTCACAGAACAAATCGCATGGACACCCACGGAATCGAAACCTCGACCTCTCTCCTGCAGGTCCGCCTCGCTATCCACCCGGTCATCCAGTCGCTGCCGACACCGTTGCGAATGAATCACCTGAATGCACACTGCAGCTTCGTTCAAGAAGCTGCAGGAAATTATCGTATTACTATAATCTAACTTCAATTTGAGCTCCAAACCTTTTGTAAGTTAACTTCAGAGTACGACAGGGCCATTTTAGGTGTCATTTTTGTCTTATCAGCCCGCCCTGAAGTGACACCGTTTTTTGCCATTTTCGGACCACCCACGAAACACAGTTATGTGATCCTCCTCCAATGCTCTACAAAACCATATAGGTCTCGTCGAGAATCTTTGGGCGAAGTTCATGGACCCCCCTTGTAAAGGGTCGTTTAGTGTGTTCGCGACGCGCGACGCGATGTTATGATAGGCTCCCTTATCCATCTCTCGACGCGATCAATCGATTTGGCAAGCATTCATTATACTTGTTTCCTTCCAAAATTTTTTCGAATAAACGAATAATCGAATATATTCGGTTTCACGAAAAACCGAATATTCGAATAATGAATATATTCGAATTTTAGACCTTGTCGAATATTCGAATAATGAATATATTCGAATTTTGGACCTTGTCGAATATTCGAATAATGAATATATTCGAATTTTGGACCTTGTCGAATATTCGAATAATGAATATATTCGAATTTTGGGCCTCGTCGAATATTCGAATAATGAATATTTTCGAATTTCGGGCCTCACCGAATATTCGAATAATGAATATTTTCGAATTTTGGGCCTCACCGAATACTCGAATAATGAATATTCGAATATTCGAATTTATTCGAATATTCGTTCGAAATTATTCGATTCGGTCCGAACTATACGACAGATGTATTCGAATTGAAAGTCAAATTAAGCCCTAGGCTAAATGCCTTTTCTAATTTCTTCTGTAAGATCGTGTCTTCAATTTTCAAATCCAAACTCTTCTAATTTTAATGAATTCCGACCGTTACGCACAACTGACATAGTGCCACAAAATTTATCAATAGCGAATACTTTGGTTGAAATTGTAAACATTCTACGGCTTCTAGCCACAAAATTTATCAATAAAGAATACTTTAGTTGAAATTGTAGATATTCTACGGCTTCTAATGACCCTCGTAAAGCAAGTACAGAAATAAAGTTAATCTCAAACACGACATGTTATTTAGAGGCATTCGCAAGAAAAAAATGAACACGAACAATGGAAAAGCAGATGTGGGCCTGCAAAAACACAATTTCCAAAAATAACAGATACACTGAAAAGCTGTAAATCATAATTGGCGACAAATCCACGCTTTCATTACGATTTCATGATGACGATTCCGATAAATTTTCTTCTTACACATACACGTGCCTTCACACCAAGGTGTACAACCACTTAGTTGGGATGACCAATACCCCGGCCCTATTTGCGCCTACTTACACTCTAGAATCAGCAAAAATCGGCAGAACAGGAACAAACAAGAAAAGTATAATAGAACACAACCGACCGCTGATCGATGATGTCTGCGCCCTCAGCTTAGAGATCGTACGTGGAAACTTTCGGGCGCCCTCTTAGCTCCTCATGCTTCATCACATGTCGAGTTAGTTAGGAAGTGACCCTAAATGAACTGAAATACAGTATCACACATCATTTATCTCCAGAATTCGACTTGCTAGGTGGATCGAGCTGATACTCGAAACATTCATCTAGGGTCACTTTCTAACCAAAAACTGCCTAGCAAGTCCAATTCTTGAGACAAATGATGTGTGATACTCCATTTCAATTCGCCCAGGCTCACTTCCTAAGTAACTCGACAAGTGGTGAAGCGTGAGGATCCCACTATACACCGAATCACGTACCTCGACGACCCAGTATAAACAGAACCTAGGAGGGTTACCCATTTCACCCAGAGGCACTAAGAGACGCTCACGCTTATTTGCTTCGCGGACGACCACGAAACGAATAAACGAATAGACGCGCAAAAAAAAAACAAAAAGAAAAAAAGATGACGGACGTATACCCGGCAAGGATCAGTGGCGGCTTCAACTATAAGAAAGCTGCATCATTATGTTTTTATGTATATGATGTTTTATGTTACAAACCCGCACAAGAAAAAACAACAATTGAGTGAGGAAACACCTCGTCGTTAAGCTGAGAAATAAGGCCTCCTACAAGTGAATCACAGAAAAGAACTTTGAGAAGGATGAATGATGCTGTGGCAATTTGGGGTGACATCGCAGCCAGTCTATACCCTTCCGACTGAGAAGATGAATGTCAAATAGTCCGCCCATGCGTCCCACTTTTCGAACGGTACGACTGGAAGATGGTCTCCCAGACACATATTACTATTAACCAGAAGATCGCTCTTATGGCACTCACAAGGGAACTGTCTGAACGGTACGCCGGAACGGCAAGAACGAGTACTATAGGGAGAATCCCCGTCCTCCAAATAGTAACCGAACATGTTTTGTTTTTGACGAATCCTTGAGGTAAACGAGTACGAGGGTGTAATGCTTAAGGGTCCGCAGAGCGAGCTCTTCATGGCAGCGCAAGATCCCGATGACGTGGACTGGGTGGCGCAGTGGTAAAAGCACGTCTCATGTTCGTGAGGTCTAGGGTTCGGTTCTCGTGCTACACCGCGTTTCTGCTATTTTTACCATAGTATCGGATTTCCATAGGGATTTCCATATCTGAACTTGCGTTTGGCTTCACAGATCCTACCCAGTGGTACTCCGCTGCAGCCTAAGCCTGGAATCGCGACACAGTCCACTTTCCCCAGTTCTCAAACTTGTATAGTATAACAATTCTAGTATAGCCAAATCTTTTCCTCCGAAACGATCTGTCCTCCCGAAAACGTGATAGTGCCTTCACTGGTTAGTGGTGTCGTGACTCCGGCACAAACCTCTTCTGGTTGAAACTCTTGGTCCTCTTCTTCCACTACCTCCAACTTCTCCACTTCGTCGATTTCCAGCTGTCGCAGTTCGAAATCCTGTAGGATACTCGCTATTCTTTCCGTCAGCTTCATTTCGTCCCTCGAAAGCATCCAGTGGAGATCCGCACTTCAGTGTCAATAGGTGAATGACCACTCGAGGGTTAGCAGACATTGTAGAGTCAGCGTTGGGGGCAGCAGCTTGTTATGACCTGGCGACCTTGTCAGCATAGAAGAGGCGAGAATATTGATTGAGGTGGTAGGTCAAGTTGAAGATCATGTGGTCACCTCCTACACTGTGAGTACACTGGTGGCACTCACCGGCACTAATAAATTGCGTTTTTCTAGCTTTCTGTCGCTGTTTCATGTTGTTCCTGCAACGAAATGTCTTATCTTGACAATGGGAACAATTTATTGGAGTAAAAGTTTCATGCAAAATCGCATTTGTTATATTTCGGACATTGCTGGTGAATTACGAGATGTCGACAAACAATAAGTAATAAAAACATCTTACCGTAGCAAAGTCCAAAAACAAGTTCAGTTGGAAATCTCTATGGAAATCCAATACTATGGTAAAAGTGCAAAAACGCGACGTTGCATGGGAAGCGAACCCTAGACCTCACGAACATGCGCGCCCTCCACCTCTGCGCCACCCAGTCCACGACGCCGGGATCTTGCGCTGCCGTGAAGAGCTCGCTCTGCGGGCCCTTAACCATTACACCCTCGAACTCGTTTGCCCGTTCAGACAGTTCCCTTGTCAGCGTGATATACTTCCGATTGGTATTGGTGGCCGGTGATTGCGGTCGAAGAAAGCCTCAACCAAAGAACCAGATTGTGTTCCTAAGCCACACCAACGGTAGACCAAACAAACCGACGATGAAGTACTTTCGACAGAGGCCGACCTTGGCCGCATCGTTCATGTTTCTCAAGTCCATTGGTCGGCCTTCAAGCTTGGGTAATTAAACATGTTTCCAATTTCGAATAATTTCATGGCTCCATATGAAATATGTATACGAAACGATAGAGCTCGAGCTGCTGAGCTCAAATATATCCTTGGTTTTTCATATACTTTAGGCGAATTATATCCAGAAGGCGCAAAAACTGACTCCCAGTAGTCTATCTCAGCAGCGTCGAATATATTCGAATATATTCGAATTTTGGGGCACATCGAATAGTCGAATAACGAATAGATTCGAATTTTGGACCTTATCGAATATTCGAATAACGAATATATTCGAATTTTGGGCCTCAGCGAATATTCGAATAATGAATATTTTCGAATTTTTGGCCTCATCGAATATTCGAATAATGAATATATTCGAATTTTGGACCTCACCGAATATTCGAATAATGAATATATTCGAATTTTGGACCTCACCGAATATTCGAATAATGAATATTCGAATATTCGAATTTATTCGAATATTCGTTCGAAATTATTCGATTCGGTCCAAAGTATAGCATTCATGTCATCGCGTCGCGCGTCGCGGGCACACTAAACGACCCTTAAATCTCGTCGAGCTGAGCTATTCGTGGACACGATGTAAGGAAAATCGAGAATCACTAAATAAAGTAAAATGAAACCTCAACAGATCAACCAAATGCTTCACCTTTAACTATCAGATGAGAACAACCCTCAATCAAGAGGAAAAAGCAGTCTCAGAAATCAAATGAAATTAGTTTTCAAATATGCGGGTCTGGTCTGGGGTAGAGGAACTTGATGAAGACGAGCAGTGGCCGGCCAACACTGCAAGTCGCTAGAAACGGCTCCGGATACCAGCTTAGTAGGTCCACTGCCTCCATCAGTGCCAATTTGACGGTTGTGTGGGAAGGGGAAGGTAACATTGAATTTTTTGATGAAATAGAACAAAAACAATGACAATGTGTCAAGAAAAGCAGAGCCGGGCAAAAACGTAATCAGATACAGAGACGTAGGAGACAAGCATTACATAGCAAAACATTACATAGCGAGAGTTACCATTAAATAGGAATAAACGCAAAAATTCAAACTCCTCTACTAAGGTAGGAACGCAAACTAAGTTAGAAGCAGGAAAAAAGTAATCTCCAAAAAAAGCAAAAAAGAAAAAATAGAAATCTCCGAAAAAAAACAAAAAAACCGTGAACAAAAAGAAATGCAAAAAAGGGTTGTGCTTAAGTTTTTTTGTCGACAATGTGCAAAACTAAAAGCAAGTCAATGTTTTTCAAGTTTCTACGAAAAATACTAACATTCGGAGCTTCTAGTAGACTTGCAGGTAACATTTGTAGCCACCGAGCGCACCGAAATAAAATGGAATTGAAGATCTTTTCACGATTTTTCTTCTTGATTCTGGGATAGCGAAAACAGCAAGGATTTCGGTGATCCAATGTTGGCAAAAATACCCAATACTTGCTCGCTCTGAGGATTGATTCCCTTTTTAGTACCTTAAAACAGAAGACGAGATCATTAAAAATGCGCCTGTAAAATAGGTTTTTAAGTTTAAAAAGCATAAGTCTTTCCTTATGACTAGGAATCGTACCAGAATCAGTGGAGGACCGTATGCATCTGTGAAACAAAATTTTTGTAAACGTTTTTTGCACCTTTTCAAGCTTGGATTGGAATTTTTTTATGAATGGACTCCAGACCTGGCAGCAATATTCCAATAGTGGTACGACATATGATTTGTATAAGTTGTCCAGGATTGAGCTTTCAGTGGTAAATTCCGCTGCTTCAGCAACGGTATGTGAACTTCAAAGGCCACTACGTTGTGATCAGCTGTTGCAAAAGGAGGAAGTACAGAAATGTTGCTCAGGATAGGAGCTGAAGTGAGGATTATGTTAAGAATTGCATCATTTCGAGTAGGTCTGTTTACTTGTTGGGTCAGGCTACAACATTCAAAGAATTCCGTGAACTTTGCCAAATTTTGCCTCTTAGGAACTGCACCATGAACCCAATCAATATCAAGACTGAAGTCACCTAATACTATTAAGTGATTGTTCGAAAGACACAGTTCCACTAATGAATCTATGAGAGCATCGTCTTCGTGCGTTCTTGAGTTTGGAGGTCGGTACACGAGAACCATTCTAAATGCCACCGAATACGAGGCATCAAAGACATCAAGACAAAGAATATCAGAATGCAGGTCTGTAGGGCTGGTAACAGCTGTTAAACTAACCGCATTTTTAGCCAGGCAACAAATACCCCCACCATTGCGATTCACGCGGTCACTTCTAAAGAGCTTGTACGGAAAATTAGAAAAGATTTCTGAGTCTAATATTTTGCTGGAGAGCCATGTTTCTGTTATAAACAACAAGTCGGGTTCATAGTGAGACAGGAAGAGATGAAGGTGGTGAATCTTATTCACAAGCTACGAGAGTTGAAGAGGAAGCACTTCATGGACGTGGGAGTACACCGTGTCCAGTTAGGCGTTTCCCTGTGCCCTTCGCTTGGGAAGGTCTTCGACCCGCCTTAACTCTCCACGGAATACCACCCAAATGCAATCGTTTGCCTGCTTGTTCCGCTCCCTACACTCCTGCCTTAACTGATATTCTTGCTGCCGTTCCTCAGAAGTCATGCTACGGCGGACCTTGCTGAAGGTGGTAGAGTCTCGAACCCTCCAAGAATTTTTAAGGCAGTAGCCCAATGAAGCTTCGATTGCAATACCACCTTCATCTTGCGGAAATGACCGCGTACATGCCGACCCATGCGATAGACTTCTAATGGACGACACTCGAGATCTAATATATCAAAGACCTCACTTACTTTCGCCTCGAGATCCTTCTGTTTCGCTGAGAGAGGAAGGTCCGGGACAGCTTCAGGGAGCCACTCAATAACGATGCTTCGTTCCTTCTTCTCTATTTCTATTCGTTCCGACATATCCTGTGGAAGTTTGGAGATTAGTGCATACATCATCTGCTCGATGATAGGGTCTTTCTTTCACATCAGAACTGCGTTTATAAGTTCGCTTACTGAAAACTTAGAAAAGTCTTCTACAGCAGAGCAACTCACGGTGCTGATAACTTGCTCTTGACTGTTAACACAGACTTTTGCTGAGGTATCAGTAACCTTCTTGCTGGACTTAGCTCTCTGAGACATGTTGACCTATTGACAGCAGAGAAGAATCAATTAAACGCACCGACAACCAAACTACGGCCAGCAAGACTAATGGAGGAGTAGCCCTAGAGTTAGTAAAATAAAGGATAAGGATAAAGGACGGCGTTACTCAATCCCTTCTGGGATGCGCCAGCGCATTCTACTTCTACGGGATGTCGTGGAGGCGATATGAATGCGTATTTGGCCATACAATGACTTGCGGTGGCCAGCCGATGAACAATTCAGCGCTTTACCCTTCCCAGACGAGTCTGGTACCAACTCACCGACCCCGGAGGGATGGAAGGCTTGGTTGGCCTGGGCGGGAAATCCGAAAAAGGATCCTGGTATCGGGTGCACGCGACAGTCGCGCCTCCTCCGACTGCGCCACAAGCGCCCCAAAGTTAATAAAATAACGCAACCAAACACGTATTAAGTAGCTTAAAAAACGAGACTGCTATAAAAAACACAATTAAGAATTAATACAGCAGGTAAATACTTAGCTCGGGAAACGCTGACGATACTCCGCCACTCACGGTGGTGAAGTGTCGAGGAATGATTAGAAATAGCTGCTCCTAGCCTAAGCGTTTACTACAAAACGTTTCAAACGCTATTTCAGAGCGCAAAAGACCCAGTAGTCCACTGTTATTTAGAGAAGTAGGCTACCTGGTTCTCAGCTCAGTTGCTCTTGCTTCATTGATTTATTTATTTATTACATGCGATATCACATGTGGGAAGAAAAAAACAGCAACAACAACAAAACGTCAGAAAGCAATCAGCGTTAAACCATAGATCATAATCAGGCGAATTTTGAAATCGCATTAATCAACATAGTGGTTAAGAGGCGAACAGAAACGGTCGGCAACAACTTGATGTCGTTATTTCAGGTGCAGGGATAGAAGTTTTTTGAATTTTGCTAAACTACTGGGAACTTGCAGCTTTTTACTCACTCTGGAATACTTCGATCTCGCTCTGAAAACGAAGAAATGACCCAACCAGACGTTTGGCGGCCTAGCGGCCGCCAAACTTCTGGTTGGGAACTTCCCCCCCAAACCCCGAGAATAGAACATCCCCAGTCCTCCTCCAATCTTCTTTAGGTTTTCTTACTTGTACTTGTTACAGTAAAAATAGTTTTGTTATATAGATTAGTGCAGCGGGATATGGTGGGCAGAATCTTCACTGTTCCTATGAAGCCCATCCACCCTCAATCGTATGCACGCGATTTATTCTCCGAAGTGCCAGTTCTCTACGTGGCGAGAAACAAATCATGAGAGTCCTAATCCAAAGTGCTTAATCTGCAGAAAAATAATTAAAATTGATCGGTATTTGTCGACAGGTCGACAACGTTCATTGTCCGACGGCAGTAACACTTCTCCGAATCCCATAATCACCCTCCCTACTTCTTCCCGTCCTCTCCTCTTTAAAACTTCCTTTCCTATGTGCTGGCGTGAGTGATAGTCAAGCACTCGCATGTAACACTGAGTCACGACTCACATGTCACGACTTTGCCACGACGTCGAAGACACTCCTTCTGCACCCCGACACACGCGCCACGACTTCTATGACGCGTCTTCAGAAACCCGACGCACATTGGACATTATTGAGGGAAAATACTGGTCTCCCCTTATTTCCCCCTCCAGCGATAATTCTTTGTCGATTCCCTCTTCACTGGTCCCTTTCCTATGGGTGCCCCTTACTTGGAATCACTGCGCAATTTAGACGTCCGCGGCACGTCTTCTGAATCCCTACGCACATTGGAGCAGCACGTCTTCAGTACCACAACGCATGTTGGATGACATCTGCAGCACGTCTTTTGAATCCTGACGCAAGTTGAACGACATATTCAGCATGTCATCTGAATCGCATCGCACGTTGGACAACGTCTGCGGCACGTCTTCCGATTCCCGGCGCTGGGCAGTTGATCTCCATCCATACCCTGGCGCGTTGCCCGCTCAAAATATCGTAAACTTGGGCGATCTGCCGCCAAGGATATAGTTCGCTAGCAATCGCCCATGGTTAAGCTCAAAGAAAGCACGGCTGGTATACGCCACAGTGCCGTAAGCATCTCTTTTCTTCAGTCCCCCCCCCCCCTACATGTGACGGACACGTGACATTAGCCGTTTATATATAGTAGGATAAGGGTAACTTCCACAATTTTGACCATTGAGCAACCTCGTCTATGGCAGCTTGAACACTAACATACTCATCTTCATTCTGCAAGCAACTAAAGATCTTAACATCGTCCGCAAACATCTTACAAGTAACTCCGAGGCGTTCAATTTTCTGTGGTAAATCATTTACGTAGATAATAAACAACAAAGGTTATAACACTGCACCCTGAGGAACACCACTAGGTGCTGCCCTTACACTAGATAAGCTACCGTGTACTCGAACTTGAAAGTACGATGTCGGAGAAACCTTTTGATCCAAGCAGTTATTCGGGAATGGATCCCAACCTGACTTAACTTTAATAGAAAGGAGTTTATGGAAGACTTTATCAAATAATTTTTCAAAGTCATCACATCCACATAACGCTTGTCTTCGATACCCGAGGTCCAGTCATCAAGAGATCCCAATAACTGTGTTTCTGTCAAATCAGTTTCATTAAGCCTCAAGTGGCTGGTATCGAGGTTGTGAGCTGTCATAACGATGTTTTGTTGCGATCAAAACTTCTAGCGCCAGGCGGGACTCGAACCCGCACCTCCCTCTAACCGGGCGGGAATGCTCTACGCCATTACACCACCGGCGCCGTTTGATCGAACGCAACATCCACACCTCGTGGGACCGATCAGCACCCACCCGTATCCGGGATGAGCTGGCCGTTGATATCAGCATGGAACCAGTTAAGCTGATGGTCTTGATAGAAACGATTCAAATCAGTTTCATTAAGCCTCAAGTGGCTGGTCAAACTGATTTGAATCGTTTCTATCAAGACCATCAGCTTAACTGGTTCCATGCTGATATCAGCGGCCAGCTCATCCCGGATACGGGTGGGTGCTGATCGGTACCACGAGGTGTGGATGTTGCGTTCGATCAAACGGCGCCGGTGGTGTAATGGCGTAGAGCATTCCCGCCCGGTTAGAGGGAGGTGCGGGTTCGAGTCCCGCCTGGCGCTAGAAGTTTTGATCGCAACAAAACATCGTTATGACAGCTCACAACCTCGAAACCAGCCACTTGAGGCTTAATGAAACTGATTTGAATCGTTTCTATCAAGACCATCAGCTTAACTGGTTCCATGCTGATATCAGCGGCCAGCTCATCCCGGATACGGGTGGGTGCTGATCGGTCCCACGAGGTGTGGATGTTGCGTTCGATCAAACGGCGCCGGTGGTGTAATGGCGTAGAGCATTCCCGCCCGGTTAGAGGGAGGTGCGGGTTCGAGTCCCGCCTGGCGCTAGAAGTTTTGATCGCAACAAAACATCGTTATGACAGCTCACAACCTCGATACCAGCCACTTGAGGCTTAATGAAACTGATTTGAATCGTTTCTATCAAGACCATCAGCTTAACTGGTTCCATGCTGATATCAGCGGCCAGCTCATCCCGGATACGAGTGGGTGCTGATCGGTTCCACGAGGTGTGGATGTTGCGTTCGATCAAACGGCGCCGGTGGTGTAATGGCGTAGAGCATTCCCGCCCGGTTAGAGGGAGGTGCGGGTTCGAGTCCCGCCTGGCGCTAGAAGTTTTGATCGCAACAAAACATCGTTGTGTTTCTGTCAGTTTCCCTTTCCTGAACCCATGTTGACAGTGATTAAAAATACGATTTGATTCCAAATGAATAGCGATACACATCTTGAAATTTTTTTTTAAAAGCCTTCAGAAAATTGAGGTAATACAACTGGCTTATAATTTCTTGTATCATTATACGGAGGATTCTTTTGTATAGGTGTAACAAAAGAATGTTTTCACTTCCTAGGCACTTCAGCACGAAAAATACTATTTTAAACAAGAATTCTAAAGGAGTTGAAATATAAGCGGTTATCCTTTTGATGAAGTGAAATAGAACACCATTTGGTGTTTTAGACGAGGAATTTGGCCACTTAGAGAGAAGATTCAAAAATTTTTCTCTGCTGAACTAGAGAGTCTTGCATTCTCTGAAAGTTGTTTCCTGGGTTAGGTATATAATCATCCGCTTCCCCACTAACGTAAAGACTCTCAAAGAAATCTGTGAAGAGCTCCGCTTTATCCATGTACGAAACGATGGGTGACCCATCGTACTTATGCAAAGTGGAGACCGCTTTCTTGCTGTTTATCCTAGAGTTTATAAACTTGTAAAACGCCGATTTGTTTCCAGATTCTAAGACCTTTTTTCCACCGATCTGTTGAATTCAGTTAGCTTCTTGTCAAACGGATCACTTGCATCTTTGTAACATTTCCGTGGCTCTCCTGAAAGCTTCAGCTTTGGCTTTGTACATCCTATCAAGGTATCCAAGTAACTTAGTTTTAAAAATGGTAACTTTTTGTAAAGGCACAAAAACAGATATAGTGTGCTTAAGAATGAAAAGAAAAGCTTCATACATGTCATCAACATGCTTCGAACAACGAAAAGAACCATTTCAACGGTAAATAAATTCCTTACTTGGAAATGAAACGCTGAAGTGAAAAAGGATAGTGGCATTCTCACTAGTCTCAAGGGTGAATTTATATCAACATCATTTACGATTCCTAACACGTTACTAAACAGCAGTTCTAAAACCTTGCTCTTTTTTGCACTAGATGTAATATGAGGTGCATAATTGTGCCTAGAGAGTAAAGCTAGAAAAGGGTGTGACATAAGCAAACTCGAAAGATCTCGTCTCCACAGCATATCGGAAAAATTGAAATCACCCATTAGAGGCAAGGAATGTTGCAAGTTGAAACATAACTAATACAGTTATAAAGTTGCTCATCAAGTGCAGAAGCACATCTAGGCGGCCTGTAGACAACTAGAAAACGATGCTTGCCTTCATTGAAGTGTAGATCAAAAGCAGTTATTTCATAGCCGTTTAGTACGCTTTCACTGAAAACCAAGTCTGGGAAAAGTTTACTTTTAATTATTAGAGCGACCTGCTTTGGGAGTGATGGGCGTATGTCCTCTTGTAAGTTTGGGAAGGACTTGTGGGGCAGCCTCAGGCAATGGAGATTTCTGCTTCAACAATGGTTCGTTAAATCAGATCAAGAAACTATCTACTGCAGAACTCCGCTTAAATGCGATTTCCACCACCAATGAAGCAATCTGGACAGGGGGTATGGCATACAGTTCTTTAAAACAAATATAACAAATCATGTAAGCCACACACGCTTCTTCAGTTGAAGCGAAAAGAGAAGCTTGTGCACACCCCAACGGTGCAAATATTTGAAAAGTAGAACTTTCTGGCCATCATGACCGTGTCTTAAGGGAAATGGCGAGTTTCTATTATTTCCATCTCATGCCAGTACTGTATGTAGTTACCGCCATTTCTAGCCTTCGTCTC
>CANDYH010000190.1:0-15523 GCA_947396885.1 Heligmosomoides polygyrus polygyrus | reverse complement strand
TCTTTAAATCAGGAAAGAGACTAAAGTCGTCTGTTCGACGGCTTTTTTTGGTTTATTCTTGGCCTACAGCTGCTGGAGACGCATTGCACACGGCCTAAACCTTTTCTGCTGAATGGTGCTTAACCTTGTCGTGAATGATAATGAAGCAACATGCAGCAACACAGAGCGCATCGAATGAAACTTCGGAAGTCGTTGTTATTGTTGAGCCACCTCAATAGGTAATTAATAGTTGTGTAGAAAGAGTTGTGGTTCAACCGTAACCTCTAAATGTGAACAGCGGGATAAACAGAGCACGGGAACCTAGAATGGGGTGGATTCAGGATTCTGAACATCCTTATCCGCCCATGGGCCTTTCACTAAGAGCTAGTCGTTACCACTCGCTTGCAGTGCGTATCTGCAGCTGACATCAGCACTGAGCCGGGTAATCTGATGATTCGTGTCATCCGACAAGCCGCGATTGATTCGAGGAACCCGCTTCCTTAGCCTGCACTACAGCAGCATTGGAGGGCTCTTAGTTGATTAACCCATTGACGACCGCGCGGCCCAATTTCGGCCCGCAGTTTTTCCGTCGCGTGGGACCGCGCGGCCCAATTTTAGCCCGCGGTTAAAGAAATGTTCGCTGCGGCCCACTTCCTCGATTTTTCATAGTTTACTAGTATTCATTAGATTCGTCGGATCCTACCAATGCTACCTGCACAGTGGTCCGATAATCATTTGCTTCTAACGAAAGCTTTGATAAAAAAAATCAGCACAACATACTATTCAAACCTCAAATAAATAGATACTACTCACGAACAGCTATGTATATCTTACAAAAATGGTCATGGTTAAGACATCTAGTCAAATTTCTTGCGAAAAACTTGAACCCAATTTAGAAAGAATATTTCAAACACTAGCTACATCGTGTCGTCACCTTATCTGCACGATTCGTGACGAACGTGCGCCCTTTTCTGTGCTGACCTTTTTGCAGCAGCAAATACATCTTCTACGTTTTGCTTCGAACCTGCTCCGGCCTTTTCCAATATGTGGCTCACCCATTGGAGAGGGAGCTTCATTTGGAATACCGTGAAGTAGTGAGTGCACGAGATTAGAGCCTCAAGGCGGTCCCAGCGCGCGGTCCCACGCGCCAGACACGCGATTTGCCGCGCGGTCGTCAATGGGTTAAATCTTAAGAATGACTTGTACCCATCTATACAGCACACCCCACTTACAGCGCCTCCAGATAAGATTCGCTCAGTTTAACCTTTTTTTTTGTTGGAAGCTTGGACAACTCACAGCATTCAGGAAAATCGAGCTCTCTCACACACACGCATCGGAACACTGTACCCTTCCGTTATACCGCTCCCGGATATGACGCGACGTCTTGAAGATTTTTTCGCGAACCGGCCTGGTTGTGTTTGCATCAACACAAACCATTCTGGTTAAGCTGTATACATCCATATAACGCCAACCTCATAACAGCGCGAGAGAAATCAAACGCACAAAGCGACTCTCGTAATGCTAGTGCTACCAGAGCTACGCCAAAGTCTAATCGTTAGCTTGCTCAACGACTTTTTCACAAATTTTTCTGTAATATCCATTAAGTAGGGCGCGTGTAGCGCAGTCGGAGGAGGCGCGACTGTCGCATGCACCCGATACCAGGTTCCTGGTTCGGATTTCCCGCCCATGCCAACCAAGCCTTCCATCCCTCCGGGGTCGGTGAATTGGTACCAGACTTGTCTGGGAAGGATAAAGCGCTGACTTGTTCATCGGCTGGCCACCGCAAGTCATCGTATGGCCAAATACGCATTCATGTCGCCTCCACGATATCCCGTAGAACTAGAATGCGCTGGCGCATCCCAGAAGGGATTGAATAACGCCGTCCTTTATCCTTTATCCTTATCCATTAAGTATTAGGTTGTCCGGAAAGTCCTCAGCGCTTTGAGTGCTGCACTTTCAACTACTATTGCTTTCTCAAATCTTACCGGATTTAGGCGAAATAAGCACCGTTCAAATCAGCACACTTTTGCCAACGGGACACCTTAAATTATTCCATCAGTGAAAAAATGTTGTAGGTGGTCGAGATTCGATAAAATCCACGAGAGCTGTTTTGACTTGGTCCTGATTGGTGAAGGTTTTACCAGCGAGAAAGGTCTGAGAGTGTTTGAAAAGGTGGTAGTCGGTTGGTGAGAGGTCTGGAGAATATGGCGGGTGGGACAGAACTTCAACCCTTAATGCGTCCAATTTTCGAATAGTGATTTGTGGAACATGTGAGCGGGCGTTACCGTGCGGAAGAATCGGGCCTCTTCTGTTGGCCATTGCCGGCTGAACTTGACGCAGTTTTCGGTGCATTTCGTCGATTTCCTTACCGTAGGACTCTGCGGACTCTGTGATCGTTTGGCCTGGTGCCAAAAAATGTAATGGATCACACCAGCGGCCGACTACCACACACTGGCCATTACCTTTTTTGGTGCAGGTTCCCACTTTTCGAGCTTTTTCACCTTCCCAACGCGTTTCATAGCATCTGCAACAACAGCTTTACGGACGTCTAGCTCTTCCGCGATCCGGGATGATTCAGCTTTCACCAGTTCCTTCGTCCACGATTGCTCTAGGTCGACCGTGCGGGGGTCATCTTCGAGGCTGAAATCTCCGGTCCGAAATTGAATAAACCATCGGCGCACAGTGCTTTCTTCAACACTATTAGGCCCATAACTTGATTGATTTGTCGAGCCGCCTCGGCTGTGAATTGTCCCGATTTGAAGTCAAATAAAATATCGTTCGGAGCAGCTCCGTCTACGTACTTCAGCAAGTCCTTCAAGACAGTATTATAAAACTACGTTGAAGCGTAGAATAATTAGTCAGATAGAGCAAAAAATACAGAAAATAGCATTAATGTGCAATTCAAGTTGAAATTTCGCTTAATAAAATATGAACGAAAAATAATAACACAAAACGCTGAGAACTTTCCGGATAACCTGATAGTTAAAATTCTTTCAAAATGCAGCTAGATGCGTGCTGCTGTTTCAAACAAAAATAAAATCAGGGGCATATTATGACAAGTACTGTGAATTAGTAGTTTTACATAGTTGACATGGACGCGAGCCGATCATGATAGTAAGATCTGTACGCGGTGCCTGTAGTAGCGGCTCGCCTAGCATACGTCCACCTTGCCTTTAAACTGTAAACAAATAAAACATTTCAATTTATCCTTAATTTTTCTTCTTTGAAACGATCACGTTAAGGGAGCGCGAAAATTTGTAGCAATAAGGATTAAGGACGGCGTTACTCAATTTCATTTAGTGAGCGCCACGAATTCTCCTCCCACTTAACGTCGTGGATGCAATTTGAATACGTATTCGGCTCGTAGTGCAATGACTAGTGGTCACTTGGCGAATCATTGTTTTATCCCTCCCGGACAAGTTTGGTATCAATCCACCGACCGCGGAGAGGTGGAGGGCTTGGTTGGTCTGGGGCGGGAAATACCAACCATGATCCTGGTATCGGTTGCACGCAACAGCCGGCACCTCCTCCGACATCGCTACCACTCAAGATTTATGCAGAACCTTGCTCCTACTCACTGATGGCGTTTTCTGGGACCTTTGTGTGGAAGCCGAGGTGTCCCACCAGCCAGCTTCAAATGAGGACCGATTTTAGTTAAATATATAGAAACCGCCAGAGCCTTGATGCACAGCTCCACGAGATCGCTGTTTGCTTGTTTGCTGTCTGTTTTTATTTGAACACATGAAAGGCATTCCGGTACGATCAGAAGAGTTGGTTGGAGCTTAGGCTATGTGGTGGACTTTCTCTGCAGTCAGGAACAGCAGCGTAGCTTTTCGCCAACTTTGTGTGATGCCGGTTTGGTGGACCCTTGGAAAACAGCACCACGCATCGAAACGTTCCTCCCACTGACTCAAAAAAAAACCAAATCGAAGAAAAGGTGGGTCATGCATCTTACTAGAGATGCCGACAAATGCTCATTTTCCACGATGCACAAGATAATGGAAAATCGAAATCCAAAATTCCAACTCCCACGGCTTTCTGAGGCGACAGAAAGGAAATCGACATTCTTACAGCATCAGGACTTTCAATTTTAAGAACTACGTATAGAGTGGGGCTGAACTGTTGGAGGTGATGATCGCTACAGCCGGAGAAGCTATAGGAATTCCAAGGGGAGTTATCAAAGTGTGCCTTGGACAGCAAGCTCGGCGGCATCACTGAGGAAACAGTGACGTGAGCCTGTCGAAGCGCTGAGCGACAACACGTTTGCGAGAGTCCTAAAAAGGGCGAGCACCAGAGAAGCAATGGGACGGGGATGAGTTTCATACTCATGCACTAAAACTTGGTGTACTTCAAAGTTCAGATGCCTATCATCCGTCGACCTGAACGGTACATTGTCCTTGTCTTCCGTCGAGTGGAGCGCTGACAACTTTAAATCGACAACGACAAGACTTCTCGCAGCTTGGATAACATGTCCCACTTATCAGGCGAAAACTGTGAGCACTTCAGCCGCCACCATTTTAATACAAAAGATGACAAAACATGGCATTCTCAAGGAGTACCTGCTCCACCTTGTTATCATCGCAATTATGCGATTCTCAATTTTAAACTATCTCAACTTTCCGTTCTTCTATAAAGGTGCAACTGGTCAAAAGGATAAAGAAGGACAAAGGTCGGTGTAAATCTGCCTCTTTGTGGGAAGCATCTAATTCTACGGAATATCAAGAGGCAATTGGAATACGTATTAGGTCTATGAAATGACCTGCGTGGTCTATGAAATGACTTGTGTGGCTAGCGCATGGGCAAGTCCGGGCTCTATTCACCAATGACACGTCAGCCGTTTCGGAGAGATGTAAAGGCTGGTTGGCATGAATAGAACCAAAACCTTCAACCGATTTGATGCCGAGAGCCAGCACTTCCTTGAATGCCTCTTCACCTACATCCACATCGCGTAGTTGCTAAAGGATAATGGATAAAGAACGGAGTTAATCAACTCCCTTCGGGATGCACCATGCATTCTACATCTCCGGGATGTCGTGGTGGTCATTTGAATGGCATTTAGCTAACACTGATAATACAAATGTTATTATTTTTCAGGTGGCTGTTTTCAGGTGGCTGGAAAATTCGGCCTTGGTCTTATCATCGGTTGAGTCCGTACCGAGCCCGAATAGCAGTGACATGCTCCTGTATTGGGTTGTTTGTTTGACTTGTAGCAGCTACATATTCGATGGACAAGCCGGTGTTCTATCCTCTCCGGAGAAACCAGGTAACGATTCGCCAATATCGGACGGATCGAGTGCTCGATTCGCCAATCTCGGACGGATCGAGTGCTCGATTCGCCTAGACAGGAAATCCGAACCGAGACTGGTAGTCGGGTGCATCCGAGAGCAGTCGTCTCCCCAAATTGCGCTACCACCTCGTTGCAAAGGGTAAAATACTATATCTTGAACATCTTGAATGCTTTAGCCATTCAATTGCCTGTATCAGTAGACCATCACCTGTTCTACTTCAATCTCTGTTTTTCTTTGACCTATGAAGCCTATGAAGTTTTCGTAGTGCCAGTGACGAACCAGTCTCGTACACGATTTCATCCAGAGTTCCCTCTCGTTGTAGTCTCTTTGAAGGAGAGTCATAACTAGTGTCATGGGTGGAGCTTTTTGCACTATTTCACGAGCAGTTTTATATTTTTATTTTATGCACGCGTTAGACACAATCAGTAATAGCCCTACTTGCAGGTTAAATGCGATAAAGCGAGAAAGCTGAAAAATCCTAGTTTTGCGGTTTCTAAGTTTGTGTAGTTTGTTGTCTCTGACAGCGGAAGTGTTGCGGCTAGGAAGCATTTCCGAATGTTCTTTATCGCCCCCGACATTTTCCAACTCCAAGGATTTGTGAATGCGAGCGAAAACTTCTTATATGTATACTGTCACACGCCGAGCTTGTGACTATGAATAAACCATAGAAGGGTGAACCTCAATATCTACGAATCAGGTGTCATTGTTGGTCTAATTTATTTATTTGTTTAGAAGAGCGAGTTTTCGCCCGATCCGTATCGTACACTGTGACATTAACATGGAAGAAACAAACAATGAACCACCAAATGGAGCAAAATTAATACGACGTCAAATAAACAGAAGATGCAGAAAACAACAGTAGCGCAGAGAAACACACTACACATTTAGAGCTCCTTAATCCGCTGGTCGACAAGCTTCTTAAAACTACTCAGAGACATCTGATGCCCGTTATCCCTCAGCAACGGACGGAAAATGCGAAGAGTTCTGTTCGAAAAAGAAAAGAAAGAATTTCCCAGGGGATTCAATGACCTCATACATCTTAATGTCATCAGCATGCATACTGACTCAATTCGGGTCCTACGCACAAAATTTCCTTCATAGGACCCGACTTGATCCATGGTCGCGTTACTGCGGAAGTAGCTTTGAGCGTAGAGTTCCTCTCCGGAACGTAATCTAGCGAGAGTATGTACATCCTACGCACCTTCCCCGAAGATGATTTGCGTTGAAGTAGAAGAAAGTGACAACCTATCGAAGTAACTTAATTAAAATTGGAGTCGCGTCCTATCCAGAGGAGTTGTACATATCAGAAAGGGCAAAATTATATGGAGGTCTCCCTATAGCAAATGGACAGGTTCTTAATAACCACTACGAAGCACTTGTAGTAGAAGTTTTGGAGGAGGCTTGACATGAACTGCTACCACTTGATGAGCGGATCGTCCAACTGCTCATCTATGAGCCGAATAGAGTTCTATCGAAATGTATCTTTATTGGAAGACGAACCACATGGCTACTTATCGTTTTATTTGCACTCTAAAGGTTCAGCTCTTATCAGCCGTAGTTTAGTGAAGCGAAGTGAGAACCAGTGTAATAATCTTCAAACTTGGATGGCTAAGGGAAAGCAGTTTCAGAAAGTTCTATTTTATAAAAGTCTGCTCAGAAGCTAAAACGCTGGCCTGTTTCATTAGTTTCAGAGCCGTCAACTCGGCAAGAATGGAACTCATACTATTGGATTACAGATCGCACTCAACATCTACTTCAAATGAGACGTTCCTCTGGGAGCGAAGGAGCGAACCACTTCTGCATTGCGGTGATTCATTTTATGGTGCCGCTCATCCTCAATGATATAAGCACTCCCCGCGGAAGCGTTTGCTAGGCCTATAAATAAACCATTCTTACGATCAACAATTCGTTATCCCGGTTGCATCAGATCATTCAAATGTGAATAGAACCACATCACTTATGAGGGAACCTAATCACCACGAGGTGTAATGAATGATACGTCAACTTCTCAGCACGACCTTTTGTCATAGTAAGCTTCGACCTAGCAGAGGAATGGAAGGGACCAAGCACATCGACTGCTCTAACGATCCATATGGAGTTAAATGAAAATGATAAAGGGCGGCGTTACTCAGTCCGTTTAGGGATGTGCAACGCGTTCTACTTCTACGAGATGCCGCGAACGCTATTGCGTATTTGGCCACACCAGGGCGGTGAGCAGGCGATGGAAATGTTAGTGTTTTATCCTTCCCAGGCAAGTTAGGTTCGCAGTTTCCACCTGATCCTATAGAGAGATGGAAGGCGGAGGATTTATTGCTCAGGTCGGCGTTTCATTCAGTTGTCCAGGACGGCCCATAAGTGCTGCACCTAAAATTCAGTATATGTAAAAATGCAAAATATGGCCCAAATTCGATAGGTTTTATAACGCTATTTGTAAATAGATAGCGGATTGTGGTGAAGCTGTACTATTCATAAGAGACCACTTCTTGCCTCATGAGAGCCTTCAGAAGGAGTGATTAACTTTCAACGCCGCGTCGAAGCACCTGTTCCGAAATTTTATTCCTTATTTGTTCCAAAGAAGAAGTTTTGACTTCGATTTTTTTTGATTTTTTTCTTCTAATCTTCTAGAACTGGATTTCTTTTCTTTCCGAAAAGCAGAAAAGCGAAGTCGTGCTAAGAGAGACCTTTGTGAGAGCAATGCATTCCTAGAGGCAGTAGAGGAGGGTTTAGTGAAGAAAGATGTCGTGCGAAGATTATTACCGGATCTTTATTCGGCTTAAGTTCCAACGTTTCTATACGACGACAGCTTAACATCGAACATGATTGGGCGGAATTTATCGGAACGACTTTCACTATAATGTGGCAGAATCCCCAACGTGGTTTATTCGAAGACCATCAGACGACAATTTTTTTGATGTGTTCTCTGGCTCCCGATCAGCTAAGCAAAGTTAGAAAACGATGGATCAACACCCATCCAGATTAAAAAGTAGCAAAGTGAGTGAGAGTTG
Source organism: Heligmosomoides polygyrus polygyrus (assembly GCA_947396885.1). Classification (NCBI taxonomy): domain Eukaryota; kingdom Metazoa; phylum Nematoda; class Chromadorea; order Rhabditida; family Heligmosomidae; genus Heligmosomoides; species Heligmosomoides polygyrus. The sequence goes on along the minus strand of CANDYH010000190.1, from coordinate 7,251 downwards.
CTAGCTAGCTAAAACTCTCGAAGAGTGAAGAAGGCCCATTATCAGAGTGGAAGCACAAAGGTTGAGAAGCCAAGAAGAAGGAACAGGTCTATTTGCGAGAAAAAACACGCGACAGCTCGGCAATGAAATTAAGTTTGTCCGTCACATCGGATTTATCCGAGGAATCAACAAAACACGTGCTAAGGTGCTCCTTTGCTTTTGCTTTTACAGAGGAAGGTGCTTGCGTATGCCCCAACATCCGACTACGAAGGCGAAGACGTCGAAGCCTTTTACTGGAGAAGTTCTCTAATGAAGACCACACCTTCTACAAGGTGATCGTCGGCGACTTCAACGCCAGGATTGAACCATGAGGGTCGCCGGAAGAACTTTACATCGGAACCCACGGTTTGGAGTGGAACGAGCAAGGTGAAAGCCTGTCCGAGTTTATCATGTCGACCGAGACCATCCAGGGAAACTCACAGTTCCAGAAGCCTCTCTCCCTACGATGGATCTGGGAATCACCCGGTGGCCAGTTCCACAGCAAGATCGACCACAACAATCGTAAGTATTACCTGACCGACGTCTCCGTTGTCCCCTACTCGGCATCGGACCACCGCCTTCTTCGCGCCAGATTCCGCTTTTCGCGTCAAGAAGAGAAGGCCGCAAAGTTCAAGAAGAGGAGACCCGGAACGACCAACAACTGGGACATGTACACCTCTCTTGACGGCCCTTTGAAGATACCGTCATGGACAACATCGACGAGGAATACGACCGTTTCATGCGCCATCTCCGCGATAGTGCTAAGGAAGCCGAGAGCTTGAAGATCACCATGAGACGTCTTTCTCCGGAAACTCTCGAGCTTATACGCCTGCGTGGAGCAGCACAAGCGTCAGACAACTACCAAGAGACGTCCGCGCTTGCGAAGCTATGCAGAGAGGCGATAAGGGAGGATCTTAAGGAGAGAAGGGCGGATGTGTTGGCTGAAGCTGCAAAGGCAGGTCCGGAACTTCGCCAACATGAAGACCAAGACTACCGCTCTCCGATGTCCTGACGGAACCGTCAGCTCTTCCAGAAGGACCAAGGAGAAGGTCATCCACGACTTCTACTCCGATATCTTCGATTGTCACGTCCACCTGCTCCCATGCCATCTTCCGCAGGATGGATACGTCGTTCCCTCTCTTCTCCCTTCCAAGATCCGACATGCCATCTCGTCGGTGAAGAAGCGTACAGCACCCGTTCCCGAAAGGATCAGACCCGAGCACCTGAAGAATCTCCCGCCAACGCTCATCAACACTCAGGCGCGGCTCTTCACACGATACCTGTCGGAGTGCAAGGTTCCATCTCAGTGGAAAACAATCAAGACCGTCTTGCTGTACAAGAAGGGAGACGTGCACCTCATTGGCAACTATTGCCCGATCCGCCTGCTGTCCGTAGCCTACAAGCAGTTCACTCGAGTCATCCTGAATAGGATCAGCAGAACGCTGGACGAAGGACAGCCATGAGAACAAGCGGGATTTCGGAGAGGATTTAGCACGGTCGACCACAGGCACACCATTACGAAGCTCATCGAAGTGTCGCGAGAGTACAAGCCGCTGCTGTGCCTTACGTTCATCAACCTGAAGAAGGCATTCGACTCCGTCGCAACTGAAGCGGTCGTCAAAGCCCTGGTCACTCAGGACGTTCCTAATCTGTAGATTAGAGTACTTCGAGAGCTATACAGTGGATTTACAACCAAGATCTCACCATTCTGCAACGACGTCGTCGTCAGCGTGAATCGTCAACCCTATCCCCGAGGATCTTCAGCGCCATCCACGAAAACGTCATGGATCTTGAATAGGAACACATGGGAGTGAAGATGGACAGTCAGCTCCTGTACCCTCTTCTTAACGCTTACAACATCTTGTTCATATTATATTACCCAGCATCTGCTAAGAGGTGCGAGTGCTGGCCCACTTCTATGCGTTGCCCTGAAGCTGTGAAACGTTGCCTTGAAGCTGATCCCCAAGAATGCGAAGCCCATTCCCGCTCCGTGGAGGAAAGATTTTTGAAGTCTTTGTCTCCGCGAATCTCTGTCGGAAAGCCAATATAGCCAATGTCCTTGCGCCAAAGTTCAGTAGGAGAAATCGAGCGACTCTATGACCTTTCAAGTGCTTTCAAAATGTGGTGAATGCGGCGAAAAGCGTTAAGCTTTGTGCCGATCTGCTTGATGCCACCGTTCTTTCTGCGATAAAGAACACCTCAGAGACCTGTGCTCATCAAAAAATGATTAGCCCGCGATCAGCATCGCGAGAAATCGAGAAGGCGGTGCTCGGGAGTGTCACGGTTCACTCATTTGCGAGAGGGCCTCCAAAATTCTGTGTTTCGTCGACGTTCGAGGATGAGAGACGCTGTCGACGAATACAGAAAAATGAGAAATTAAGTTAAATGGTCGAAGATTTAATGGGCTGACCAAGTTATGAGATTCGTTCACACTTAACGGGAGCCGTAACTAACTGGACCCGCGGAATGTCAAGAGGATACCAGGAATAATCATTGCCTTACCGGACCCCTAACGGACCTCTCCATGAAAGCCCTAAATCAAAAGTATGACGATGCTCTTCGTGTGGAAGGATCCACTGAGACACTGTTGCACACAACAGGGACCAGTGGAGACGTTACACTCACCCACTCGATCGTATCGATGATTAATAAAATGGATAGGAGAAGCTGGCGAAAAATAAACTAATAAAGTCATGCGTTCCAAACATCTACTGAATAAGTTCTTCTTAAACCTCAAATTTATATTTTCAATAATGAGAATATAACATAACAATAAGAGGGATCAACAACTTTAGTTAAAAATTGGGTCGAACCCAAAATTTCTGACGATGAACGAGGGCTGAGGTCCAGCAGGTACAGAGGTTCGCAGGTGGATGTCTTATCGGAGAAATTCCAGGTGAAGGCTCGTTTTCTTCCTTGCTTACGACACCATCTGCCCACAGGTAATGGTAGAACATATGTCATATCATATTGAATCACCAAAATTAAATCTCTTACTTGGTGGACATCTATCCAGGTCATTTTTAGCTCAATCCAGTAGCCAATTAGATATTCGGCAACTATTAAAGTTCTTAGGTTATGAAGAGGATGTCTGCCAAAAAAGAGACGATATGATGAGCCATGTGTAGTAATGGAACTCCCTAGAGGATGAGGCTCTAGTGTTGATAGCCGGGAACATTTCAAACGGAACTTCACAAGACTCACACATTTGCAGTGAAAACACATAAATCCGAGTGGCGCTCAGGAAGTCTCGTAGAGAACGATGAAGCACGCATTCCAATAGTGAGGAAAAACGCTGCTTTCGTTCTCGTTGAACATGGTGCAAACTGGTGTGCATGGTACAATTGCTACCAGGTCTGGTTTTCTGTCGCCGCTCGTGGGTCCGCTTCCAAGCCACGTAAGCTAAGCTTTTCATCACATTGGATCCGACTCGACTGGAATAATTCGGACCCGTCATTTTTTCGAATCCTGTTAAAAAAGGGCATTTTTGAAAAGCAGAGGAGTACATAATTGTGGTTCTAAGGGTGGCAGACGATGCTATGAGCTGTAGAAAGAAGTGCCCATTGGCAAAACAGCGTCTACCTCTACCGCTCAAATTTGTAAAAAAAATACACTTGCCTGCCTAAAGCTGCTTTAAACCTTTAATCAAAAAAATCAGGAAAATCATTTCCATTCCTTCCTCATTTCAATTTATACGCTTTCCGATGCAAACCGGACACTTTTAAGTACAGTACCGGGCGCGTCTTTTGAATAGACGCCGAAAAAACCGCACTTTTGCGGTTTTTGCGTCTTTTTGCTATAACTCACCCAAATGTCATCCTTTTGAAAAACCAAGAATATATTTGAGCTCAGGAGATCGAGCTCTATCGTTTGGTATATACATTTCATATGAAAGATCAAAAATGGCCAAAATTGAAAACTTGCGCTCCATTGAGAAGGCCGGCCGCGGACGAGTTGTCGGCCGCAAGGCGTCAAAAACCGTTGCATGGTCACAATTCCTCTAATGTGAGGTTTTTTGAGAAAAGGTTGGTACCGTTCGATTCATCTCTTCGAGATCTACACAACCATATATACAACTTCGCCAAACCACCGCATTTTCGCAGTGGGTGGTCAAAAATGACGGGAGTAGACTTTTTGCTATTGGAGAAGCTTATATTCCAGGACTTGTATGCTCATGGAGCACCTCAAGCATGGCGTAAAGTGCTTTGAATGCCAGGTATCCTCCGAGAGTGCGCCGTGAACAATGCATATGGGATCGAACCTATCAATCGAGGGGGGGGGGGGACAGTTTGTAGAGTGAGCATTTAGGGAGCTTTATGAGAAATTCCCAGCTGCCCTACTCAGGAATTGCTGTACTCTGTTCCGGCGAGACTTAGGAGTGCGCCGGGAGCAATGCATATAGAATCGAACCTATCAATCGAGTGGGGCAACCGCTCGCAGATTGCACGCGCGGGCGTTTTCAGAGCGTAGTAACTCTGTCAAATTCGAATCGTTTCGGCTGCAACTCCTGGGTCTTGTAGTAAGTAGAACGGTCTAGTAGCACGCTAAAGTAGAGCGAGGTAGCTTAGGAAGGGGCAATGTTACAGGGGTGCGAATATGAAGGTGAGGCTTGTGTGGCGTATTTTTTCCGAATTCGGTGGACCACTGCGGGAAGACGCGGCAAGCTAACAACCTCAAAACGCGTAGGCGAACAGGACGTTTAGGATACTTTACGATTACATGCTCAGAGCAGCTCAGCTGCCTAAACTGCCTTAGCTTCAGCTGCCAGTTTGAAGCGGCAGAAGATAGCAGTTAGAGTTTCTTGCGCTCTTACTCGGCAAGAATTGAGTTTTCGACACTCGCAGTTGTATCACTCTGTTCACCATGAAAAGCGCTATCGAATGGTTCCAATTTCGACCGATTTCGGGAACATCGATTTTTTGACGGTTTCCCATCGAAGACGAGGCCGCTCGAGACGCGGCAGGCGGACGGTGACGTCATCGAAAACCGATATCTTCAAATTGTGCCACGCTTGACACCATTCGATAGAGCTTCTCATGCTGAATTGAAGGGTGTTATAAAGAGCAGACAGAACTGTAATCTGGGCGAGTAAGAGCTAGGAGAACATCGACCGTTGTTGTGCTAAACTGCACGCGCGGGCGTGTTCGGAGCGCGATAACTCTGTCAGCTTCAAACCTTTCTGGCTGGAACGTGTGGATTCCGTAGGCAGTAATATGATCTAGTAGCGCGCTGAAACACAGCAATGTAGCTTACGACTAGACCAAGTTACAGCTCTGCGAAGATGCAGGTGAGGCTTGTGTGACACGACTTTTTCAGATTTCGGTCGACCGCTGCGGGTACACTAGGCGAGCTAACGGCATGCAAACTCGCACACGATCAAAACAGCAAAGGCGCTTTACGATGGTTTGCTCCTAACTCTCCAGCTGCCTAAACCGCCTTAGCCCCATCTGCCATTTTAGAGCGGCGGACGGCAGCAGTGAATCTTCTTCCGCCCTTACTCGCCCATGTCCGAGTTTTCGAGCCCCAGCCAGGGTACCATTCTGTTCAGCGCGAAAAGCCCTATCGAACGGTGTCAATTTAGACCAATTTCGGGAAAATTGATTTTTTGATTCAGTTTCTCATCGAAGACGGTCGCGCCAGACGAACGATGACGTCATCGAAAATCGATGTTTCCGAAATGGGTCGAGCTTGATACCGTTTCATAGAGCTTTTCGTGCTGAATTGAACGGTGTTTATGAGTCTCGAGAACTGTTATCTGGGCGAGAAAGAGCACGGAGAACATAGACCGTTGTTGTGCTAAATTGGACGCACGGGCATGTTCTGAGCGCAATAACTCTGTCACGTTTGAATCTTTCCGGCTGCGACCTGTGGATTTTGTAAGCAGTAAAAATTTCAAGAAGCGCGCTGAAACAGAGCAACGTAGCTTATGACTGTATAAAGTTACAGCGGTGCGAAAATGTAGGTAAACCTTGTGTGGCACGATTTTTTCCGATTTCAGTCGACCACTGTGGAGACGCGCGATCAGCTAATGGCCTACGAATGCGTAGGCTGTCAAAGCAGTTAAGCTGCTTTACGATGAAGTGCCCATAGCTCCTCATCTGCCTAACCTGCAATAGTCCCAGCTGCCATTTTGGAGATGCAGAGGGCAGCGGCGAAGTTTCTTCCGTCCTTACTCGCCCAAATTTGAGGTTTTGAAGCACCAGATGGCACCGTTCTGCTCAGCTCGAAATGCTCTATCGAACGGTATCAATCTCGGCCAATTCCGGGAAAATTGATTTTTTCAAGTTTCCCTCGAGGTCGAGGGCGCGGATCTATCCTAGTCCGGGGGGGCCACATAACTAAAAGGTATTATATGTTACAAATCCACTTGAGACTTACCGACCGGCTTCTACAGAACAACATGACACCTAAACAAGAAAAGTCATGAAGAAAAAAAAAACGAAAAAACTACATTCGTTGCGGTTGTAAGCAGGCAAAGTCGTGTGCCCTCCTCACCATGTTAGATCCTGGTTATAACATGTCAGGCGGCGGTCAGCACGCGGCATGCGGCTTCATGCGCCCTCCTCACCATGTTTGATCCTGGTTATATCATGTCAGCCGGCGGCCAGCACGCGGCATGCCTCCATTCCGTCGCTCTTTGTCCGCCGAGACGGTTGTAAACCGCGGCGATTTTTTATTTTTTTCGTTTGTTTGCTCATTTTCGGTTTCTTTTAGGTTACTGCTCGTTCTCTAGGAGCCGCTCGGTAGGTTCCAATTTATTTTGTTGCATACTTTTCAGTTATGTGGCCCCCCCCCGGACTAGGATAGATCCCGAGGGCGCTCTTCGCTGAGCCTGCCCGAACGATGACGTCATCGAAAGTCGACGATTTCGAAATTGGCCAAATTTTCTTGCCCAAACTTCGCCCAAAATCGTTTAGGGGTTATTTGGAGCGCTGATTATGAATCCAACGTTCGTTTTTGAAAATCCTGCCGATTTGGGCATGTTACAGCCATTTGACCTTGGTAGGGTCAGGATCACTGACCACCCTCATTTATCGGTATGGGTGGTCTTCTGCCATAATCAGCCAAATGGACTTCGGCACCGTATTTGGCCCCTCAATAATCCTGCCCTTGGACGAGGTTTGAGCAAAATCGGTGTTCCTGACCCGGCCATCCTCATTTATCCAGAAGAAAATCCAAAACCTATCGAAATCGGCAGAATTTTCAAAAACGGACGTTGGATCGTTTAGGGGT
>CANDYH010000189.1:0-17686 GCA_947396885.1 Heligmosomoides polygyrus polygyrus | reverse complement strand
CTGGGCATCTTCTGTTCAACATTCAACTGTTCGGCGTTTCAACGGAATTCTAATAGCCGAATGGCGATGGTACTTGCAACGCCTTTTGACTCGAATTCTTGTCTGCTTTGCTTCACTTCCCCATCCTCAGAATCCCAGATGCCCTTGTGTGATGCAGTTGTTGAAGACGCCTATGAGTATGTGCTAGTCGTGTTCGATTCCGCATTCAGGCCGGGAAGTCTCATACCATACTCTCTCAAACTGGACACTTTTCAAATCAGATCGGACAGTTTTAAAATGCAATTGGACACCAATATAAAACATAAGAAAGGGTATAGATCAAAAAATAAGGAAAGATGTAAAATGCCACAATTTTAAATTTAAAAAATTAAATTAAATAATTTTAAATTGAAGGATAAGGATAAACGACGGCGTGACTCAATTCCTTCTGGGATGCGCCACGCATTCTACTTCTACGGGATGTCGTGGAGGCGACATGAATGCGTATTTGGCCATACATACAATGACTTGCGGTGGCCAGCCGATGAACAAGTCAGCGCTTTATCCTTCCCAGACAAGTCTGGTACCAATTCACCGACCCCGGAGGGATGGAAGGCTTGGTTGGCCTGGGCGGAAAATCCGAACCAGGAACCTGGTATCGGGTGCACGCGACAGTCGCGCCTCCTCCGACTGCGCTACACGCGCCCAATTTTAAATTAAAAACAATAAATTAAATAATTAAATGAGTTATGTACAAGAAATAAAAATGTTTGTTATGCCGCTGTTTTTAAGCTTGGCGCTTTTTAAATTAAATCTCTTTTTTTAATGAATAATATTCTAAGCATGATTGATGCTTCTAAAATCAAATCACATTTTTAGAAATGAAATTAGACACTATTCTAAGCAAGCCTGACCTTCTTGAAATGACAATGAACATTATTTGAATTAGAACGAGCGTCTTTCGGATTTAACTGAGTCTCTATGAAACGGTTGAAATGTTCTTTTTTTTTTCAAAGAAAATTCAAAAAACTTTGTTTGAAATTTTTTGATGCACCTCCTCCGATAAATGGCGACCAATTGAAATTTTCTGAAAGTTTGTTTTTAATGGAAAATAATGAATAGGCGTTGTTTTAAAACGCTCGAGGCATTTTTTAATAGTGAAAAAGAGATTGCGCCATGCACCCGTTTAAGACGTAGCGAATTTCGTTTGATTGATAACAGAAATTCTATTTGCGTGGAGTTGCACATTTGTCAACAGTTCAACAAAACCAATCCTGTAAAACACGCATATCTTCACTTTGCTGTTTTAAGTGTGAGGCATTTACACTACCAATCAAGTAAAACTCGTGACGATCTAGTCGCGTCGAATGCATGGCGCATCTCTTTCTTAGTATGCAGAAAAACTTTTTTCACCTCAGATTAAGCTTTAAGCCATTATTTTCTTTAAAAATGTGAAATTTACAGCATTTAAACCAGTTATGTTCTGCTCTGCCTTAAGCAATTTTTGGCGTAGGTGTATTAAAAATTTCAAAGAATATCTATAAACATTATCATGAGCTGAACTAATTGTAATCACCTTATACATAGAGTTTCTAATTTAACCTGAACGTACTCCTTTTAGTCAGACTATGATCATTTTGGTTTCAAAAGCGTGCATTCTTTTTAAAAGTGCTAAACAACCAGTAAGGAGTACTTGATTTTTGGTGAAACTGTTGTGCAAAAATATATCAGAATGGAAAGAAAGTTCTGGAATGTTGGACGTTTTGCTTCTTTATTTTTATTTTTTATTCATATAATGAACTCATTCAACAATTAGTTACCATCATTTAGTCTCTACTATGTGTCACCAACCGCGATTCTTATTTCACAGAAATACTGGTAGTGAGAGAAATCCCTGGCCGCCCTTTCAACATCATTAATTTTGGTGATATTTTCTTTGCTAGCAATGCTTTAAGGAGATGAAATATGTAATCGTCAGAGGGGCAATATCTGGGGAATATTGGGGGTGGCGAACCCTGCGCCAGCAATGTTGCTCCACTTGTCACGGATCTCTTTAGCCACATGCGGCCTAGCATTGTTGTGAAGGAGACGGGCAGAAGCAGTCTGAGCCGTATTTTCGAGCAGCGTTCGCCAGTTTCTGAATTTGACTGGCGTAAATGCTGCCGGTGACTGTGTGTCCTTGCCTGAGGAACTCGAAACACAACACTCCTCACGAGTCCCAGAAGCAGCACAGAAGACACTTCTTGGGTTGAAGGCCTATTTTGGCTTTTCCTGTTGAATCATCTCCTAGTGGGAGCCACACACCATGATGCGTTTTAGAATCGTGGAGGACCCATCTCTCATCACCAGTAATCAGATCTTCTAGAAAATATTTTCAGTGAGGGCGCCGAGGAGGAGACTGACAAAAGGATACCTGGGTAAACCACATGGCAAAGACATGAGGGGTTCTTTGAGCCAGCACTTTTCTGTAGCCGAGGGACTGGAGTAGACTGAGGACTGTTGGATGGATGCATCCGAGTCTCGTCACGAGGCCGAAGGTGCTAACATCCAGATCGTCTTTGACAGCGTCGAGAACGACGGAGTTTTCTACCGTATGGGCCTCCCGACAGGGGTCAGTTTTTGAAGACCGTGATCCTTCTCAGAAGCGAGCGAACCAGCGGTTGACAGCGTTGATGGAACTGATGTCCTCTCCAAATGCTCTTTTGATGTTTCAAACAGTTGTCGTCGCTCTAGTGCCACGATGCTATGCATAGAATATGATGACTTGAGGGTGCTCTTGTGCATTTGACATCGTGGTTAAAGTTGTGAAACGCAGCTTGGCTTTACACGGAGAAGTTGCCTGTCACGGAGAAGTTTCTAGAATAACCCACGTACAAGTCCCACGTGATGGATTATGGGTACCGATTAATAAAGGAGAGTTGAGGATTTTCAAGAAATCATATCTGGACTTTCTTACCACCCTAATATCATTCCCTTTAAGAGTTGAGCTCAGGATATCTGAAGTGTGTGACCGGTTGGGAGATCACACCCCGGTCCTAAAGTGAATATATAGGGCACCGAACTTGCGTGGGCGTCCGGTTCCGGTCCCTCTGATCGTGCTGCTGATCGATCCCATGCCTCATCTTCCAATCAGTGAGTGCTTAGGCCACGCGAAGCCAAAACACGGGGCAGCGGCGCGTTTTCTCGGCTGAAATTTTGTAATCCGGACGAGATAGCGCTGTGTGGGCGACGGAGACGGCGGACGCGAGCCGTCGGTGTGTAAAAGCTGACTGCTCGCCGCTGCCGACCGCCGACTGCCCCGACGACGACGTCCGATCTGTGCGCGCCCCACACTCTCGAGTACGACACGGACATGAGCTACCTCTCACCACTGCCCCACTACCCATCGGCAAGGTAACAGCTTTTCTTAGGGTGAAACTCGTCTCGGTTGGTGCTTCCTGATGCCTCTTGGGTCGTAGCTGACCAGCATGTCCTTACTAACACTTTGCGATTTTTTGAAGTGTTTCTGCTCGTTTTACAGCTCCACTTTGTTCCCTAAATTTCGCTTAACGGCACTTTGTTACCCTCTCCTGGCACTGCTCGTCGCGGCACATATGGCCCGCCACACCCACACGTCGCGTGATGGGCGGTGCTAACTCGTGGGAAAACACTGGACTGTTTTCAAGAATAACCAATCGACTTACTCCTTTATCTTATCTAACTTTGTCTTGAGCGTCTTCCATCTATCTGTAGACTGCCACACGTTTCTGCTGAGGAGGATACTGTGCCGAAAATCGATAATCGATTTGCGATTTCAGACTCTCACGAGCTCGTTCGTTTGCGGCTCTTCCGGTATCGGTTCCGTTTGACGATCAACTATGGGACCCCCGCCACCGCCTCCTCCACCCCCTCCACTCCAACCCGTGAGTGATGCGTCGTTTGTTTGGTTTCTGAAGAGCTGTCTAATGGTGTGTATCCAATCAATTCCCCCGGATGATGACAATCCGTGGTTGACGTCAGGCATGACGCACGGATTGGAGGAATTGATTGGCCACCAATCGCTGAATTCCTTTCGACTGATCGATGGAGTACCACAATAGCAGTCCGCTGGCAATGATAAAGGGATTCGTGTAAAAGCAGCTGCCAAGCAGAAGAACGAGGGATTTTCTGAGAAACAGCACCGAGTGCCTACCGATGAGTTCACAGTCCACGCCATCTTGATCAGTAGCTCGGCGATAAATCAATACGAATTTCAGTGGCAGTTTCTTCACTTCACCTAATAGTAGTATATCAAAAAAATGCAAAAACTCTTCTGTTACACATGTACCAAAGAACTCTTCGTGTAGCAGTTGAAGTAATTATAGGCATTTAGGTGTCACTTTCATTTTTTCAAGGCTTTAAAGAATCCTTAACTCCTTCGCGGCAATGTGTTTTCTCACCCGTTCGTCGCACTTTCAATTCCACTCTTATGGGGAAATATCCTTGCGAATAAAGCTAAACCATTTAACCACATGGCTCTTTAATCATTAGGTTGGCCGGGAAGTTCCCAGCGTTTAGAGTGCTTCATTTTGAACTACCATAACTTTCACAAATTTTCTCCGATTTGGTCGAAATAAGCACCGTTTGAATCAGCACACCTTTGCCATTTATTCCATTGGCGAAAAAATTAGGTGGTCGAGATTTGGCAAAATCTACCAAGGCTGTTTTGAATTCGTCCTGAATGGTGAAGGTTTTACCAGCGAGAATGTTCTGAAAGTATTTGAAAAGGTGGTGGTCGGTTGGCAAGAGGTCTGGAGAATATGACGGGTGAGGCAGAACTTCATCCCTTCATTCGTTCATTTCTTGAATACTGATTTGTGAAACGTGTGGGCGGGCGTTATCGTGCGGAAGAATCGGGCCTCTTCTGTTGACCAATGCTGGCTGAAGTTGACGCAATTTGCGGTGCATTTCGTCGACTTCCTCACAGTAGGACTCTGCTGTGCCAAAAAGATGTAATGGATCACACCAGCCGCCGACCACCACGGTGACCATTACCATTTTCTGACGGAGGTTCGCCTTTGGAAAATGCCTAGGAGGTTCGTCGGCGTCCAACCACTGTTCTGAACGTTTTCTGTTATCATACAGAATCCGCCTTTCACAAGTGATGATTCGGTCCCAAAACGGGTCAGTTTTGTTGCATAAAAATTGAGAAGAACAAATCTCGAAACGCGACAATTTCTGCCGCTCACTGAACTCATGGGGCACCCACTTTTCGAGCTTTTTCAGCTTCCCAAAGCTTCTCAAAGCTTCATCCACAACAGCTTCTCAAAGCTTCATCCACAACAGCAGTTTTACTGACATCTGGCTCTTCGGCGATTCCGCGAACTGTTCGGGATAGTTCAGCTTCCGCCAACTCCTACAACTCGTCGTTCAGGTTTGATCTAGGTCGACCGCTACGGGGATCACCTTCAAGGACGAAATCTCCCGTCCGGAATTCACTGGGCCACAGGCGCACAGTGCTTTCTCCAACACTATTAGGCCCCACGCTTGGTTGATTTGTCGAGCTGTCTCGGCTGCGGATTGCCCCAATTTGAGGTCAAAATAATATATCCTTCTGAATTGCTCCTTTGACATTCTTGAATAAGCCCTTCAAGAACAGAAATATAAACGTAACTTATTTAGTCAGATAGAGCGAAAAATTCTGTGCATAAGGTAGCATTAATGCGCAATGCAAGTTGAATTTTTACTCAATAACAGAAAAATAGTAACACAAAACGCTGAGAACCTTCCGGACAACCTAATAGTTGAATCTCTCAAAGAGGCTTACTCTCACCTTCCTTTTTACGCTGTCGAAATTCCCTCTCTGATTGATTGATACGGTGTCACTTGCAAAATGTTTGCTGATGACATAAAAACATACAGGAACGTTGTTGAGGAGGACGATCACGTTTCTCTTCAAACTGCAATTAACGCAGTTGCGGATTGGCCAACAGTGTGGGACCTTCCCTTATCAAGGGAAAAATCCAAAGCTGTCCACCTGGGACGGCAATCCAACAGAAATACTTATAGTTTTGGTGGAGGAGAACTCAATAGCGCAGTTTCATCGCGTGACTTAGGTTTTATTTTAGGCTTAGGCTTACCATCAGAGAGCATTGTATACGGCAATGCGATCTGAAAGAGTTGTGCATAGTATATTTATGTCTCTAAAAACGAACTCAATAGTACACTTATTGCGCGCATACAAGGCCTATTTTCCAATCTTGAGTAAAAATAGTATATCTTGTGTAAGGGAAGCGCCCAATGGCCACCTTCAACGAACATAATTTATCGCAATAAATTGAACGCCTGGGAGTTACCTGTAAGGTGTTTTCGAACGACATTGAAGTGTTTAAGAGCTTTCAGAATGGAGACAACTCGATTATTGTTCAATGAGGAGGTTCAGTGGGTAGAATTGTGGAAGCTCCCTTATCTGTTAAAAGAAAAAAGGATAAAGGACGGCGTTATTTAATCCCTTTTGGGATGCGCCACGCATTCTACTTCTACGGGATGTCGTGGAGGCGAGTTGAATGCGTGTTTGGCCATACAATGCGTTGGCTAGCCGATGAATAAGTCAACGCTATATCCTTCCCAGACAAGTCTGCTACCATTTCGCCGACCCTGGAGGGATGGAAGGCTTGGTTGGCCTAGGCTGAAAATCCGAACCAGGAACCTGGTATCGGTGCCTCCTCCAACGCGCCTACACGCGCCCCTTATCTGTTAATAAGACAGAACTGCTCCAGTGATCCTCTAAAATGTAATAGACACTTCTATGATGTCCATCCATGGAACCGCTTAGAAATGTAAGCGACTTTGGCTGGCAAAACCGGACAAAGGCTGTTGCTCCTATTCATGTCGCTCAGTTCTGTAGATCCTTCCATTCTGATTAAGGCATATAAAATTCATGTTCATCCAGTTCTCGAACACGACACATCTGTATTCATCCGATGAACTATGTAGTCCGAAATCTTCAGGTTAGAGAAAGTCCAGAATAGTTCACATACAGCAGCATTCCTCGCGGATTCATCGAGAGGAAATGTAAAATCTTGATATACTGCAGCGTAGAAGGAAAGAGAATGATCTCTGTGTGGCATATAAGGTATTGTAAAACACTAAAAAAGATAAAGATTAAAGTACGGTGCTGCTAAATACCTTTCGGGATGCGCCACGCAATCTGCTTCTACGGGATATCATGTACGGAAGTCGAATCGATGCCTTGGCGGTGGTCAGTTGATGAACAAGTCAGCGCTTTATTCTTCCCAGTCAAGTCTGTTGCCAATTCACCGACCCCTGAGGGATGGAAGGCTTGTTTGGCCTGGGCAGGAAATCCGAACCAGGAACCTGGTATTGGGTGCGCGAGATAGCCGGCTCCTTCTCCGACTGCGCCACAAGCGCCTATGCAACACACTAGTTGAGATAAATCCTCATGAATTCTTCACTTTAACGTGTCGAAGTACGCGGGGACTAGAGCAAAAATTGGTCTCCAAACAACCAGGAACGACCCCTAGCCGTCATGTTTTCGCTTACACAGCGGGATCAGAATATTTATTTAACTATTTGTTTATTATTTATTTATTTGTTTGCATGAACAGCAACTGAACAACGTGGACACGACGTAAACGAAACAGCAGTGATGAAGAAAACTAAATTCCTTAACTACTCAGCCTAGCGCTTTGTGATGATAATTGGTAAAGGGGGCAAAATTCATTTAACATCTTCATAATCGGCATTAAGTAAAAAGATGCAAAATTTCAGCAATATGTCAAAATAAAATTAAAAACATTCATTCTGAACCTCAAGTAACAGCATTTAAATGGTGCTGAGCGTTTCTATTCAATCTCTTAACCACTCTGTTGATTAGCACGCCTTTTGACGTGACCTCGCTCCATATGTTATATGGATTTACACTTATTATACTCTACTTTAGTTGCTTTTTTGTCATCCTTAATTCCACAGTGATGGGCAAATTTTTATTAATTAATGAACTAAACAACATGTCTTAAACGAAATAAACTATTAACACAAAACAACAGCGCCAGGCAAAAACTGTAGCAAAGCTGAAAGAAGCCCACAAACATTTACATAAATTCCTGCAGTAACTGGGTTGAATAGTCAGTGATTAAGTATCAGTAGCTGTTTTTTCTCTTCCCTTTTCCTATCCTTTCTTTATTCTTTTTTCTATCTTTTTTAGAAACGAAGAAATATGAGAAAGAAAAATCTAAGCCTTACTCTGAAACAAATATGATCCGAGAGAGTGCATCCGGTGCATGTCGCGAAAATGAGCAGCATTGGGAGGTATGAGCGCCAACCATAACCAAGTAAAGCGCTGGCCAATATACGTTGGCTAATCACAACACTGATCGTACAAACCTTCTCGGAATGGCACGCCAATTTGATACCATCTGATTGGCTCTCTCGCTCACAGCTCCCAATGCTGCCCGTCTTCTTGACATGTGTATCCCTTATCAATTTATAGTTAGGCCCATTAATAAGTGGAGTAGTTATAAATAATTTGAATTATCAAAGATAATGAATGTCAAATTTATCATACTAAAGTTTAATTACCCATGTTTGAGGTTTAGCGGGTGTGGAACGGCTCCAAGTGGTTTCTTCGGCTATTCCTACCCCGGTATTGAGGACTTCGAACGGTTCAGAGACTTCGACGCTTGGTATACAACCCTGTTGCTGATTTATAATGTTGTTCCAGCCATTTGGAAATGCGCAATAAAGATAGATTCACTCAGTGAAAAAATATGCTAAACGTAGGAAGTATACGGTTTTGTATGTTAGGAAAATCGGATGAATCCACACAACCATCATCCAACTCGTTTTCAGTCAGCGGTACTATCATCTGGCGGGTGGAAGGCAGCGAATGCATCACGACGTAACAACAATACCATACCTAGTAAGTTTGCTGGTGAGTTTCCCCATTGATCCTGTCTCTCGGTCGATTCCTTGCCTAATCGAAGACGATGTTCAGCGTCGCCCGACAAAGCCCGTCCCAGTGTGGACAGTGCGGCACTACAGGTACGCAGAAGTGTCCCATAAATTCAGCACTAAGCCATATTTTCATTAAAAAATCCTGATTGTTTAGCACGCAGCCGCTCGCCTGCGTAAGACCGGCTACTACGAACAGATTCGAGGTGAGCATTTCACTTGCGAGCAATCAGCGGTCCAAACCTCGGTCCTATGAACGACTCAACGGTCCCTTTGCCCATTTGAGATGTTGTAGAAGTAAAATACGCATCTACTTGTCACACAATATTCAGCAAGAAGCTGACGAGTCTCAGGAGACACGCCGTCAGAAGAACGTAGAGTTGAGAGAATTCCTGACGAACGCTGGCAATCATGCATCACCTTTGGTGTGCACAACGTCTTCGACTTTCTCCGATACCTTTGGATTTCTTAAAAACATTAGTAGACTCTTCTCTGGACTCGCAGATTAGCATCATTAGGCAGAACATTGCCTATGTTAATCAAAATTAATACAACAAAAGCACAGCCGACAGGAGCTACACTTCCCCGCGCAATTCAAACTGGTTTTGAGCTCGACTCCCACACCAAATTAGCCGTCCATTTTCCTTTTCGATACAATGCATGTAGTCTTACATAGCTACATAGTGAGGTTCTCCAACGGCAATCTTGACCCTATTATCCTTCATCAGTGTCTACCTTTCGGCCGGTTTCACCGCTGACGGGAGCTTCACGCTGGATTAGATGGCACCCGAGTGGTATTGATGGTTAATCGGCATAGTTTAATACTTGTTGGGAACCCAGTCTATCGGCTTATATAATCATAAAGGATAAAGGATAAAGGACGGCGTTAGTCAATTCCTTTTGGGATGCGCCACGCATTCTACTTCTACGGGATGTCGTGGAGACGAATTGAATGCGTATTTGGCCATACATTGACTTGCGGTGGCCAGCCGATGAACAAGTCAGCGCTTTATTCTTTCCAGAGGGGCCTGGTACAAATTCACCGACCCCGGGGGACGGAAGGCTTGTTTGGTCTGAGCGGGAAATCCGAACCAGGAACCTGGTATCGGGTGCACGCGACAGCCGGCGCCTCATCCGACTGCGCCACATGCGCTCTACATAATCATATGATTCTCAGTTCAAATGGTCAAATATGGTTACAATTTGATATTATCGAACGATATTGTTTACTTGTTGTGACTCGACTGGCCAACATATTCATGATTACCACCTCAACCAGTTACACATGAGCCCGAAGGATAATTCCAATCGAAGGACGTAGGGAAGGACCAACCAATGAATAATAAAAATAAAAGATCAATAGTAATTGTAAAAATCCTCACAAACCAATCAGCCGCAGCTGCAGTCAAACATAGGTAATCGCAGAAGAGGAACTGGCACATCCTATACAGCAATTAGATGATGCCTTTCGGATGTTTGGTTGAAGGATTAGTTGTAAGTCAGTATGCTGCTGACGAATTTATCATGGTGTTTCCGGATTTTGAGTCTTTTCCAAATACATACTTCCGTTCATGTCACTCCGTTGAAGGATCATTGATGCTGGAATTTTGGATCAAAGAGAAGAACTGGCATTTATGATTGTCTTCAGCTTTAGCGTCTTCCACTTCTTCAATTACCGAACATGTAGAATACGTAGTGGTATTCTCAAAATTGAGGTAGAGAATGTAAGTGAAAGATTCCCCACTCACTTAAATGAAGACGTTGATCGTTTTCCTCCTCTATTCTGGCTGTAAAGTGTCAGGGTCTAAAATATAAGTAGTGGCGTTTTTGAATTTTTCATGCACAGTTTCAGGATCCTTGGATTCTCTGATCGTTGCTGTGTTGACATTGCTTCTAATCTTAAGATTGATAAGGTCATCTGAAGTATATTGCTTCATACCGTCGAATCCAGTGTCATACATGAGAAACAGGAATGATGAATTTTCTGTGACCATTTAAGCTCACATGATATGGTAAATGGAATTTCAGTGTCTAATATACGTATGTTCTCGAAATTTTTTCGAGTATTCTGTTTCGAATACATTCGAAAAAGGCAATTTTTAATTATTTGAATTTAATGTGACTGCTCTATTCGAATTTAGTAATTCCGAAGAAAGCAATTTTTGAAGATTAGAATAAGAATGCAATCGAAAAACGCGATTTTCTGATTATTCGAACGAAAATCATTCGAATCCCTATTCGAATAGATGATTCGAGCATAACTGTAGTGTCTACCAGTTTCCTCCATAAGACGTTCAGATCTACTTGAAGTCGAGCTTGGGAAGATCCACAGTACCTACCTTTAGTCTCTCCCCCCTTTCATGACACCGTTGTTCGTTGATTTGCTGTTTCGTTTGAGTTTGAGTTGGAAGCAGTAAGCAATATAGTTCATGAACCATTGAGTGTTAAATTAGCCTGGATGCGGAGTTGAGCGTAACACGCACAAACCCTCTTAGATGTGGCCATCTGAAGCAGTGCGCTACGTAAGCGCCAGCGAGCTCATCCGTGTCTGTTTAGGTGACGTCCCGAATCTACCCGATGGACGAGTGGACGGACCGAATCAACGTGTTGCTGACGGAGATCGGACGCACGGCTCGCAGCTCAATCAGCTGGACCTCGATCCGTCCCGAGAACAGGTACAGAAGGCTCTGCCGCTATGGCCTTATTTGGAAAGGGCAGTTTTACATTTTGAAGCGTGTCCACTTCAGTAAGGAAGGCATACGTATTGTGTAAGGCGTCCAGTTTTTCTTGAAAAGGGAACACAGAGAAAGGGAAGGTCCCGCAATTCAGGTTCATGCTGCGCCCGCTCATTCCTACCGGGCTGATTCGATCGGCGACGTACGTGGACGTGCCAATCCGAGCGTGAAGTCCTACGTGAGTGAATTACCGTTGAGGTTGTGTGTTCCGGAAAACAATCCGACGACGATTTCAGGGCTACGATGAGCCGTCGCTGCCTTCGAGCTTCGACGCCGTGCCGAAGAACCTCTACCAAACCTTTAATAACCCGTCGTCGAAAGCATTCATCGAGAACAAACTAGAGTCCCCCTACCGACCGTCCTATAACACTGCCCAGCCATACTCCACCACTGCCTCCTATACTCCCACGCCGCCGCCTGCACCGCCACCACCACCACCGCCACCAACGAACGTCTACCGTCACAGAAACGTCAGTCCCCAACAGGCCTACGCTCCGCCCCACTACGAAAATCAACCGTACGCCCCGCCCAACTACGATAGCCGACCGCCGCCGCAGCTGCAGCAGCAGCAGCAGCCGTACACCGCTGCCACCGCCACTCAGTACCGTACCAGCTCCCCCGGTGGCGGTTACAACTACCAGAGTTACACGAGGGAGAGCAGCCATCGTCAGCAGGATCAGCACACACGTCCATCGGCGGCGCCGGTCACGCTGGAATGGAACACGCCCTATGTTAGGTAGGGGCTTCACCACTACCCTTGGTGAATTCTGAACAAATTGAGAGCGATCTATTTCAGAGCGTCATCGCCTATACTCAATCCACACGATCGCATCCGTGAATTTGCCACCAACAACTACATAGTGGAGGTTGGTCGTTGCTCCAGTATTTTCTTCTATACATAATATTCTTAATGGGCGCGTGTAGCGCAGACGAAGGAGGCGTTGCACCCGATACCAGGTTCCTGGTTCGGATTTTCAGCCCAGGCCAACCAAGCCTTCCATCCCTCCAGGGTCGGCGAAATGGTAGCAGACTTGTCTGGGAAGGATATAGCGTTGACTTATTCATCGGCTAGCCAACGCATTGTATGGCCAAACACGCATTCAACTCGCCTCCACGACATCCCGTAGAAGTAGAATGCGTGGCGCATCCCAAAAGGGATTGAGTAACGCCGTCCTTAATCCTTTTATACTGTTCTTAATACAAAGGATAAAGGACGGGGCTATGCAACCCCTTATAGGATGCGCCGCGCATTCTACTTCTATGAGATGTCGTGGGGCGATTTGACTGCTTTTTGTTTTTTTTTAAGCAAGTCTAGTCCCAATTCATCGACCCCGGAGGGATGGAAGGCTTGGTTGACCTGGGCGGGAAATCCGAACCTGGGTGGGAACCTAGAATCGGATAGACGCGACATCCGGCACCTCCGACGACTGCGCTTCCACCTGTTAGTGTAAGCGGAACGCATCGCATTTTCCAAAACTTGACGAAAGCGACCGCTTCTCTTATCTTAGAACGCTCGGTACTCCTTGAGGTACCCCTTCTCGTTGGGGACAACAGTGCTCTTCCGAGTATTGTACGATTCAGCTGTAGACCAATGGTACATGTCGTGAATGTGGGCAGCATTGAGAGGTGGGGAGCACCAGCCAGTCAGACCGCATCGAATGAGCGCGGTTTTCGAAAAGGGATGCTCTTATTTGCTTTTGCTATCAATCGAATAGAACTCGAGACTCTTGAACGAGGGCACGGCGCAATCTCTTCGTTTGGCATTAGCAGATGGCTGCCTTCCTACTCTTTAAAGCAAGCTTTAATTTTTTAATTTTCCTTTAAAAATGAAAATTTTATAAAATTTCGAAAAACGGGTTAACTTATTGGATAAAAAAAGGTAAGGGACCAGCCGATGAACAAGTCAGCCTTTATCCTTCCCAGACAAGTCTGGTACCGATTCACCGACCCCGGAGGGATACAAGGCTTGATTGCCCTGGAAATCCAAACCAGGATCCTGGTATCGGGTGCAGGCGACAGCCGGCACCTTTTCCGACTGCGCAACACACGCCTAGAACATAGTGTTTCCATCATTCTAATGCGGGTTCGCCACTACATATTTCACACAGACGATGATAGCATTGATAAATTTGGTTGTGGCACTGACCCTGAGTCAATTAGGAGTCGCACTTCCCCTCCCCCTTCTCCTCCTTCTATTAGGTTGGAAAAAAGTCTTTTCATTTTTTTCAAAGATTTATTACTTTACAACTACAAAGTCAAATCAATTGAGATAAACTCCATTTTGTTCCACTACACTTCTCCAAAGACGGGGTAATTTTTCTAATTTCCCTCGCGTAAAAGACTGCAGTTCTGGAGTCGAACCACCGCTGAATCCAATTTTTGATGTCTTCGTCCGTTTCAAAACATTTCTCTCCAATTTCTTGCTTGGGAGCGTGGAAGAAATAGCATTCGGTAGCGCCGACGTCAGCTATACGGTGGATGTGGCAATACCTCCCAGCCCTGCTTCTTTATTGTTTCTCTTGTGAGTCTTGCAACATGTCGCTTTGCAATGTCATGCAGGATCATCACCTTCGACTTCTCAGGCATCTTTTCTTGGAAAGCTGCGGTGACTTTGTGCAGTTGGCCACTGTATGTGGCAGCAGTAAGTGTCTCTCCACTTCTGAGAGTTTGCCGATAAATCACTCCTCTGATATCCACCAAACACTCAAGAGAATCTTCCGTTCGTGAACATTGGGCTTGAGATCAGACTTAGGGCTCTCTCCCTTTTGTACCCATTGCCTTTTCCTCGGAAGTTGGCACACAGAACCCAGGACTCTTCGCCTGTCACAATCCGCGGAAGAAACGATTTTCTTCCTTATCTGGACAGAAGAGAAGCAGCGATGGAGAGCCGTCGACCTTTCTGAGTGTCTGACAGGGCATGTGGAATCCAAGCTCCAAATTTCCATGAAAGCCAAGATTCTTCAGATGGATCCCCACTATCCTATGAGACACTTCGAGCTTCTCTGCCAGCTGACGTGTCGTCTGCCAACTATCGGTACGAAGAAGATGGTGTAGTTCACTGTCGTCCAATCCAGTTGGCCTTCCTGACCATGCTTTGCCCTCAGTGAATAATTTCCCTTTAAAGACTTTCCGAACCACTCATAACAGGCGCGATGAGTAGTAGATCCCAAGCCATATATGTGGTTAATTTGGTCTGCTGCCTGACGTGCTGTGGATTCTTTAATGAATTCTTGAAGAATGCCGTGCTGAAAACGGCCATGAGGTAGATCTGGCATTGAGTTCGGAAGATTGGATGGATAACGAATTACAAGAAGAGTCTTAACCTGTGTCTGCGTGCGAACGGTAGACAAGTGTGATAGGATTACGAAATCAGCAATCAACATTGGCTAGTGCGTTTACAAGGGGAAGGGTAAAAAAAAATTTCGAAGTGTGAAGAGACTTTTTTTCCAACCTAATATGTACTGCGTTACCCACGTTGTATAAGGAATAAAAGATGAAAGGCGGTTCTAATCAATCCCTGTAGCGATGCGCCACGCATTTTACGCCTAATAACTGTAAAAATTTTATGCAATTGTTAACATACGAGAAAAAATAATAAATTAAAATTTGTGTTCAAGCATGCAAAAAAGCATGCACATAGAGTGTTAAAAATGTTAGGTCGCGCCATGCAGTCAAAGAGTTGGCCGCAACTTATTATATGATTGATAGTGTAAATGCCTCTTTCATCAATCATCATGTATGTGCCACTTAAATCAATCATCAAAGTAAGGATATGAGTGTTTTTCACAGTTGTTTTTGTTATATCGTTTACAGGTATTAAACTCCATGCAAACAGAAATTTTGCTATCAATTGAATGAAAACGGCGACGCCTAGGACGAGTGCATTGCGCAATCTCTTTTTTAGAACGAAAAAGTGGCGGCCTTTCTGCTTTTGAAACAAGTTTTACACCATTTTCCCTTAAAAATAAAAGTTTTATTAAATTTCTAACGGTGTTCACTTATTGAATAGGTGAAAAAGGTATAAACGTTCAAAATGTGTGCGCAAAATCCCATAGAAACAGATTGCTTGACCAATCTCAAAGGAATTTTCCATCATGAACTTTATTTTTCCCATCGTGGGTGCGGATTCTACAATGAAAAAGCCTAAAGCAATTGAATTTTGTTCAGTTACAAATGCACATAAAATAAGCAACGGTCCGCAAAAATCATTTAATCGATTGATTTTTCAGCCAGAACCACCTACGTCGACGCATGAGTATGTCCACACTGTGAGACGTGAAACGCACACCCGAAATGCTCCCGAAGACTTTGCCACTACGCTGAGGAATCAAGGTACGGAGACGGTGTTCGGTGTGGGGAATACAGCTCTTGCTCACTCCCACACTTCTCTTGATTACCGCCGATTTGCTTGATCGCAGATCGCTTAGATTTGAAAGGATAAAGGATAGAAGACGGCTTAGCTCGATTCCGTTTGGGATACGCCACGCATTCTACTTCAACAGGAGGTCGTGAAGGCGATTTGAACCGCATTTAGCTTATAATGTGACTTACGGTGACCAGCCGTTGAAAATGTCAGTGCTTTATCCTTCACAGAGAATTCTGGTACCAATTCACCGATTTCGAAAGGTTGGAAGGCTTGATTGGTCTAGGCGAGAAATCCGAACCAAGAAGTGGTATCGACTGCAGGCGACAACAGGCACTTCCTCAGACTGTGCTTAAGGGCACTCCGTTGCTTAGAATTACAACTCCTAAAGTTGTGCTTTGGATAAGGTTCAGAGATTCTCTTCCGTACGACATGAAAAGCGTGGCAGCTGTGTTTATCTGAAAGCCATGGGCATCGTCTTCGATTACAGTATCATAGCACAGGGCACGTGTAGCGCAGTCGGAGGAGGTACCGGCTGTCGCGTGCACCCAATACCAGGTTCCCGGTTCGGATTTTCTGCCTAGGTTATCCAAGCATTCTATCCCTCCAAAATCGGTGAAGTGGAACTGGATTTGTCTGTGCAAGATAAAACACTGACTTGTCCTTCGGCTGTCCACAACAAGTTATTCAAATCACCTCTACGACAGAATACACGAGCAGATTTAGAATGCGTGGCGCACCCTAAAAGGGATTGAGTAACGCCATCCTTTATCTTTTATCATCTAACAAAACACAATTCCTAAACTCCTTATGAATGCGTCGGGATTTCCTAGACCTAGCAGGATTCCTGACAGCTTTGTTTGGCGTTAGTGTTAGCGAAGCTTCCTAGAGGGTACTTTTTCTTCGTCCCCATAAAACTCTACTCTGGCAGCTCTGCCTGGATTAGCTTGAAAATCTCTTCTTCCAGGGCTCACTAGCACCCAACGCGAAGCGAATCAGTACCAGTCCAGCACGATTCGACGTGATCATCTACCGTTCGATGTGAACCACATTTACAAGGTCGGTATATTGTTTTCCTTCGTGCAGTGTTGAATTCCTTTACATGAAAAGGGTAACTAGTGCTTAGTTTTTCTCTACTTAGGTGGTTTCCTGAAATAGTGGAACAACGGCAACACAATTTGAAAAATTAAAGCGGAAACTTTCCTTCTAACTGTACGTGAAGAGAAGGAGTTGCTCGCCAGTTTCATCTCTCAAAATCTCGCTCCGTGCACGGAGTTGAATGGTTTAGGATTAAATAAGTAAGCAAACATAGTTTTATGACGCCCTTCGAAGGATCCGTCTATTTATATATCGCGATGCAGCTGTATACATAGTCGATAGGATGTGCTGCTTCTTGCGAGCACTCGACATCGATTCTTGGCTCAATTCTCATTAGGCTGTGTCAGTAGGTGCCCCATCCAACCGTATTCTGCGAGCTCGTAGAAAACCGTACAAGTCGCGTAGGTGATCAGCATTGGTATATGGGAGTGCCCAAGCCAATAGTAACCAAACAGAGCACAGGCCGAACCTATGCCAGTCCATCACGGTACCAACTGTACATACTCTCTCTGAATGACATGCTCATTCCATGCGGTCTGATTTGTTCACGCGTTCCCATCTACCAATGCTGCCCACCTAC
>CANDYH010000188.1:0-15979 GCA_947396885.1 Heligmosomoides polygyrus polygyrus | reverse complement strand
TACATTAGGTTTACTCGGGAAACACCGAATAATGGTTGGCTCGCCTATCTCAACACGCAAATCAAAGTGTCCGGCGGGGAAGTTAGCGTGAAATGGTACCGTAAACCAAGCTCTAAGAACATTCTGATTCACGTCAGGTCTGCGCATCCTACTTCTATGAAGCGAGCTGTTGTAAGCAACATGTTCCGAACGGCAGTGAGGATAAGTACAGGACCTAATGAACGACAAGAATCCTTGCGACTAGCTACAAATATAGCCGCCTCGAATGGCTACGTGGTATCAGGTCACCAACGAAGACCTCACAATAATCGCCGAGATCGACCCCGTGTGGATAAGATGCCTCTCGTTCTTCCCTTCATCTCCGACAGAGTTACTGCTGACATTCAAAGAGTTCTTGTTACAGCACAGCTGCAGGACGATGTTGTCTTGGTAAACGTACCAGGGAACAACATCAGAAAGCAGCTGGTCCGAAATCGACTCTATGACAAGCAGTGCATATCGGAGAGATGTGTTATTTGCCCAAACGGTGGTTTAGGAGATTGCTCAAAGATAGGAGCAATTTATCAAATCGAATGTTTGAGCTGTAACGCAAAATACATTGGGGAAACGGGAAGAGCTCTGGCGGTACGCGTAAAAGAACATTTAGCCAGTAAAAGACGTGGATTGCAATCCAGCCCACTTGGCAGACATAGAATTGATGCGCATGACGGAAACGACTTTGAGGTGAAATGTACAATATTGGCCATTGAGAACGACATCTCAGCACGAAAAGCCTTAGAAGCATTCTGGATTTTTACAAGAAATCCAGTGATGAACAACCGAAATGAGTGTCTAGCCGTAACAAGTGACTTCTTGCCGTTTGTGCCTCATTGTGAACTGTAAAATGATCAGAGGGTGATATCCGCCCAGTGTGGTTTATTCGCCCCTACTGGTCACAGGGCGAACATACGCCCTTAACGGTGGACCTTGGTGAGTTCGTCTTTCTCTCATTTGGTCTCTCTGGGGTGGTTGTAGATGTACGTCGAAAATGCTAGAGTAGTTGAGGCGCTTGGTGGGGTAGAGCGCAAATGTAAACCTTCACACCATGTTTAGGCCTCTGAAGACGACGGAACGTCGAAACGTCAGGCCCTGCTGAATAAAGCTGTCCACCTACAAACCTCGTGTGGCACAATATATACTAACACTAACAACTTACAATGCCGAGGTTTCAAGAAGAGAGAAGTTGGGAGCTAAAACTTGTATGTTCCTTTCAAAAATAAATGGTATTGTATACCCTAAGAGGACCAGAAACACAGAAGTCTAGTCTTTGTGTATTACTTACCACTACAGAGACGGAGAAAGCGCTTTAGGCATCGTGTTTGAAGCACAAAGCGAACACTCACAGTGGAACAATCGCCGCCATGAACAAACTAACATACCTCAACACTTGTTCGGTCACTGCAGCACTGCCTCGGCAGAGATTACTGAGCAACGACAGGACAATGGAGATGAAATTGGCAGAGTGGGCAGCAGTTTCACTAGACAGTGTGGTTAGCAGGTGCTCAACCAAATTGCTGTGCGTGGCCAGTTCAGCTGGATCGAGCATCTTGCGAATGAAACGATCTGTGAGAGCCGCAAAGCAACGCAGTGCACTCTCAGAAACCTGGAATGCATGCACATCTATTCACAACAGAAGTCCACAGGCATCCAGGCAACGATGTACCTTATTATCGTCGTGTGCAAGCAACGCGCCTAGACTTTCAGCACACTGTGGAAGGGCAGCATCATTGGGTTCCATTTTTCCACACAGACGTGTGACCACCGACATTGCTGAGTGCATGGTATCCTGGAATAGACAAAAGCTTAGCGGCTAGCTAGAACGGCCAGAATTTGCACTTACTTTGTGCACCTGCGAACCATGCTGTCGAACCAACGTCAGCATCGCGTGCATACCGCCAGCATCGTACACGGCGAGCGTTTCCCGTTGACAGATATGCTCAAGCAGCTTCACACATTGTTCCGCTGAAAACACTGATGGCTCAGGCTTGTAAATGAGGTTGCCGATGAATTCAAACGGACCTAAGTCTTTGCTGGTCCTGTCGGTCATCTCAGCAGCGGCTAGTCTACTGCAGATAGCCTTCACGGCCCCTTCGACTTGGATGATTCGACGAGTGCATTCGTTGGAAACATCAAGATAGTATGTGATGGCACGAGCTGTGACCTGCAAACAAACCTAGTTCCGTGAACGCGTTTCCTTAAATATTAATTTTAATTTGTATTCTTATAGCGTGGGCCAAAGTTACACCATGTTTCAAACAATTGCTAGAACCTTTACATTTAAATTAAAAACCCTTATATACAAAAAAAGTTAAATTTTAGTCTACAACAATTTTATCCTAATAATGCTGTGTAGCTCAAGTACCGCGTCAAAAACATAGCATAATTTCATCCCAACCACTGAAGCCAAGTACTGGCTAACGTTCGATCCACATATCTACGTGATTCCAAGGACAAGAGCAGACTTGGAATCCACGATATTCTGGAACATTTCCTCTTTAATTATGCAAATGGAACAGGAACCTTTCAACTCCGCCATGGTTTCAAACGTCACTATATGGTTGCGGATCCTTTCCAAAGAACATTACTTGGGCCCTTTTTTGAAATTCTCATTGAAAGAGAAGAGCCACTCTACGGAGGAATTTTCAATAAAATTCACTTCATCTTTGAGCGTTGAGCCTGATTAAAGGATAGAAGGATAAAGGTCGGCGTTATTCAAACCCTTCTGGGATACGCCACGAATTCTACTTCTACGGTATGTCGTGGAGGCGATTTGAATGCGTATTTGGCCATACAATGACTTGCGGTGGCCGGCCGATGAATAAGTCAGCGCTTTACCCTTCCAAGACAAGTCTGGTACCAATTTACTGACCCCAGAGAGATGGCAGGCTTGGCTGGCCTGGGCGGGAAATCCGAACCAGGAACCTGGTATGGGGTGCAGGCGACAGTCGGACACGCCACCTCCGACTGCGCTACACGAGCCTGATTAGATACTAAAAATCGAAAGTGATTATCGCTGGCGAGTGGTAGCGCAGTCGGACACGCCACCGGACATGTTTAGGAAGGTTAAAGCACTGACATATCCCTTGCGTTCCCACCAGAGATGTGTGTAAATGAAATCCAAAATTTCGTAAATCGTGAATCATAATTACGACAAAACCCTCGCAAATCATAACTCGTAAACCGAAACAGGACTCGAGACTCAAAGATGGACACACACAGAGAAAGGTATCTGTGTATTGCGCTCAGATGTCTACAAGAGTCTTGCTTTCGTGCTTCATAGCAAACGAATATGTACCTCCGTCCTCTTTCAGTATATCAATTGATAGCATGGATTTCAGAAAAAAGTGCTTGCTTATTGGTTAACCTTGCGAATCAAAAGAATCGTAAGTGATCATATGGAATACTTAGCGCATCACAAAAGGATTCCCTGGCATGTAATTTCATATTTTTATCCTGAGATTCGACTATGCTCTCTTTTTACACTTTCTCACCGCCAAATTACGCGAGTACCATTCATTGTGAGCTCGGTGTCAGTGCTAACTTCCTGACACAAATTAAAGGACAAGTTCTGCAAAAAGCGTAAAACCAGACGATACTTGGCACTACTAGCCAAGCTGAACCAAAATTAAAGGGAGTGCGAGGAAGATGAAGAATCGGCAATCTTCAATGTTTTGGAAAGCAAAAAGCTTTGGTACTGAGAAGTGCTGTCAAAAGATGCACTGCAGTATATATTGGGTTGGAAAAAAGTCTTCTCATTTTTTCAAAGATTTATTACTTCACAACTACAAAGTCAAATCAACTGAGATAAACTACATTTTGTTCCACTGCACTTCTCCAAAGACTGGGTAATTTTCCAACTTATCTCGCTTAAAGGACTGCAGTTCTGGAGTCGATCCATTGCTGAATCCAATTTTTGAGGTCTTCATCCGCTTCAAAATATTTCTTTCCAATTTCTTGCTTGAGAGCACGGAAGAAATGGTAGTCGGTAGGGGCGAGGTCAGGGCTATACGGTGGATGTAGCCTTACCTCCCAGCCCAGTTCCTTTATTGTTTCTCTTGTGAGTCTTGCATCATGTCGCTTTGCATTGCCATGCAGGATCATCACCTTTGACTTCTCCGGCCTGTTTTCTTGGAGAGTTGCGCCGACTTTGTGGAGTTGACCACAATATGTGGCAGCAGTGTCTCTCCACTTCTGATAGCTTCTGATAGCAAATCACTCCTCTGACATCCCACCAAACCCTCAAGAGGATCTGTCTTTCGTGAATATTGGCTTGAGATCAAGCTTAGGGGTCTCCTTTTTGTACACATTGCCTTTTTCTTCGGAAGTTGGCATACAGAACCCAGGACTCATCGCCTGTCATAATCCGCGGCAGAAACAATTTTCTCTCGTATCTGAACAGAAGAGAAGCAGCGATGGAGAGCCGTTGACCTTTCTGAGTGCCTGAGAGGGCATGTGGAATCCAAGCTCCGAATTTCCATGCAAAGCCAAGACCCTTCAGATGGATTCCCACTCTCCTATGAGACATTTTGAGCTTCTCTGCCAGTTGACGTGTCGTCTGCCTACTATCGGTACGAAGAAGATGGAGTAGTTCAGTGTCGTCCAATTCATTGGCTTTTCTGACCTTGCTTTATCCTCGAGTGAATAATCTCCCTTTAAAAATTTTCCGAACCACTCATAACAGGTGCGATGGGTAATAGATCTCAAATCGTATATGTCGTTAATTTGGTCGGCTGCCTGACGTGCTGTAGTGCGTTCCTTTAATGAATTCATGAGGAATGCCGTGCCGAAAATGGCCATGAGGTAAATCTGGCATTGAGTCCGGAAGATTGGATAGATAACGAAGCACAAGAAGGGTCTTGACCTGTGTCCGCGCGCGAACGGTAGACAAGTGTGATAGGACTACGAAATCAGCAATCAATATTGGCTAGCGAGTTTACAAGGAGAACGGTAAAAAACTTTTCGAAGTGTGAAGAGACTTTTTTCCGACCTAATATTAATTTAGAAATGTGTCCTAAAAATGTTGTCACTGATAGCCTGATAGCTCATCCTAAATAGCACAAATACAAAATTCTTCTGATGTCAACTTACAAGACGTTGAGCCATAGAAGGTTTGAGCGAAAAAGTAGAAATGCCCAAGATCTGCAACTTTTTGATCGAAGCGTTTTTCTTCTTTTTGTCTCAAGCCACCTCGAAGAACCGCGGAAGAGAATCATGAAATATTAACGATCTAATAACTATCCTTGCACCCTACCCTGCCTTCAATCTAATAAACACATAAAATGCAAGTTATGCGCGAGTTCTTGGCTGATCGTAGAGTAATGCCTTCCAACCGCAACTAAATTTTGGAGCGTATTAAAGCTGTCCTTGGACAGCTCCTTGAGGAGTTTCCGCGTTTCAAGGATTTATCACAAGGTAGTGATCGTTGATTCGAGATGCATCAAGCAATTCTCACTTCCCTACACTTGACTTTGGTGGTACTTGCATGCCGTTTTAGCCCGCGTAATGCATTCTCTTGGACCACTCGAAGACATGTTAGTATTTTATCCGTTGTAGACAAATCTGGCATTAAATGACCTAGAGATGGTTGAAGGATTTGGTTGAGCAAGCCGAGGAATCGAATTCTTTCTTGTTTGAGCATATAGTCAGTTCCACTCGTCTAATCTCCAAAAAGTTGATAAAAGCAAGATCGTCAATTACACATTTACGAAAATTTACGACCCAAAATGTCGTAAATCGTAAAAAAATCCCCAAAAAATTGCCGTAAACCGTAATTACGCACACCCTTGGTGCTCACTATACATTGAATTCGAATGAATCATTTTCGGAAATCCGATTTGAGTATCACGATCAGAACTGTTCCATTCAACAATCTGAGGCAAGGGAAATTGCCGTACCCGAATGATCCAAACATCCGAAGACTTTTGGTCGGTTCAATGCATCGAGTGAAACATTTTCAGTTATCCGTTTCGGATATTCCGATCCGAATCATCCAAAAATCCGAGGCCCGCAAAATCGCCCTTATCCGAATCATCCGACAATCAGTTGACCGCGAAATCGCTGTTATCCCAAGATTTTCGATTGGATGCAATGTACAGTGCTCACCTCAAGTGATTGCATGGGCCAGCCTCGGATTAAATTACATCCACTATATAATGTATAAGTAAAAGGATTCATTAACTTTTCTGTTCATGGAGCCTTAATGGATGTCGAGGCCATTTTCGGTTAGACCGTTTTGTTTAAATTGTTCTTGTGCTAATGACCCGGCGTTTGAGCACAATGACAGTCAATGGCTTGAATCTTGACTGATTTTGTAAACCAGTAACGGAGATGCTTCATGTGAATCTGACGTTTTTTAAGCGAAGTGATGTAGATATTTTGAAGCCTAAGAATGTCCACTTACTCATATTTTTAAAGAGCAGTGTTACAGGATTGTACAAGGGAAATCACCTAAAGTCACAGCTTTTCTGACAAGAGGGGAACATAGTCAGGACATTGGCTGATGTTCCACACCAAGCCCACTTTCTTCCAAACATCGAATTTTTGCCGCAAGAAGGGCTCCGGTTGTATAGGTCGCCAAGTCACTTGAAAAACAAACTGCCAGTAGTCTCCAACAAACCTCAAGCACTGCTTCCGTAGCGGTGTCATCCAGAAATATTTTACAGAGCGCCGGAAGAAACGTTCGCGGAGGACATGACTCAAAGCATCGATCAATATTGTCTGACATCAACAGCAACATGCACAGCTGCTCCAGGGCCATCATCTGGAATGGTGAATAAGACATGCTTGCGTAGAATGGTCAGAAGTTCTGGAAGACGGCGGAGACAGCTATGACCAATACCAGATTTCCCGACAAAAATCGAAAAGCAAGGAAAATGGAATCCGTAGCCTACCTGGAGATCCCTCTCGTCGCCGATACCGGTTTGCAGCCATTCTAGCAGTACGTCCGGATCAATTCCATCCATAATGGAAGTGCCACGACGCACCACGTGATGGAGGAATCTTCACCTATCCCCTTCTGCCGCTTTCGTATGATCTTCAGCAGGCAGATGATGATCCCCTGATGCGACGCAGAAGTTTCCCCTGAAAGCGGAGCTGTTGGTAAGCAGCTGGACATAGGAAACGAGCGAAGTGATGAGTGTATTGGGCGCTATCGAACAGCAAAAATGGACGTAAAAAGCGTGTCGCGAATACAATAGGAGAGAATCAATATCTAGCGAGCAGCGCAGTGAAGAGACATTCAAAAGAGGCGAAATTGTAGTCGACCGACAGCGCTGCCGAATCGTGAATCAATGGTACGCATGCATGAGAGAAGTTTCGAAACTGTTCAAATCTGATGACATATATGACGAAGAATACCGGTCAGGTGTTTCGTAATGCTCTAAGGCCACGGAGCCAGACCTCAGCAATCTAAGAAGCGTCTTACATCAGGTTTTTATCAGGCGTAAGAAAAGGGTTTGCCTCCTCCAAAACCTGAAATCACTCACTTTTTCAGAATAACCCCTAGAAGGAGTGTTTAAGCAACAGAACACACATGTACTGAGTCCCACAATATCAAATAGGATCCACAGTGACTGAAACTACGACCTCCTTGAAGGAAAACTAGGGAAAGGCGCATAAAACCACATGAAGATCACAAATGACATAGGGGCACACCAAATATTCGACGAACAAAGGCCTCCGTGCGTTGCGGACAAGACTCTCAACTCCACGGCGCGCTTTAAAATCGATGACGTCGATGGACACCGCTTGAAACCCTTGGAAAGGCCACTGGAATCTACCTATGGCCTGCGATGATAGTAATCATGGTGGCCTTGATAAGATAAGGTCGGTCCTGTGCCATGAAAAAGTTGATGACAGGGCTATGGCTTAGGCCGTGTGGGCGCAAATGAGTCCGGGGTGACCACATAGGCAGCCCTACAAAACGGTTTGTGCTTTTTGAAACCGGAATTTTTTCGCAGCACTCATGTGTTCTACCCATACAGTGAACTGGTTGTGAGGCAGTCCATTTCTGATGTAACTGGCCTTACACATGTTTTCTTACCAAGGCGTACAACCACTCAGTGGGGAGTTAACCACCCCCCCCCCCCCATTGCCGACGTGTGCACCGTGGAGAACAGAGACCCGTTGTGCTTTAAACATAGAAAACGGACGGATGAAAATAGGTAGAAACAAGAGAAAGACTAAAGGCTTTGAAGTTATCAGCTTTAGGATAAAGCTGTCTCGTTCATGATCTTTCGGCACTGGGTTGCCCGTTAAGTAAACTGTACTGTGGTATTTTTGATAGCAGATCTGACATCATTAAATTATGTTTTTATGGGTTTTTGACTGATTGTGCCTTGATGTTGCGCTCGATTATAACAGTTTTATTGTCGTGTCTATGTGTCTAAGGCCCCGTTTATACTTCGTCGCGATGCGACGCGATGCCACGATAGTGGCCATTATACATTGGATCCGATCGAAAATTTTCGGATAATTGGATGATTCGGATAACGGCGATTTTGCGAACCCCGGATTTCCGGATGATTCGGATAACAACAATTCTGCGGACACCGATTTTTGGATGATTCGAATCGGGTTATCCGAATCGGATATCCGAAAATGATTCATTCGGATCCAATGTATAGTGGCCATAGCGATCGATCATCAATTTGGCCTCATTGCGTGGCCATCGCGTCGAGCCGCGACGAAGTATAAACGGGGCCTAATGGTTCGCTTATCGCGCACGTACTGAATAAATCAAATAAATAAATAAATAGGGTGATCAGTTTGTGATGCGCCATGCAGCTCACAATCACTTCAGTTCACAAACATTGCGACTCGTTATTGAAGTCATCGATTCAAAGACGAGGAGTCTAGAACATGCACAAAACGTATTAGCTTGGCCGGAAAGTATTGGCAGCTTTGATTGGTCCACTTCAAAACTCGCGACTAAATAGCCAAAGGTAGCGATGCTGCTTGTGAGGGCAGCTTATTAACACTGCCAACAAATCTAGTTGCGGAAGTACCTGCTTTCCTTCATCTACTGAATTTCCTCTAACCCTGTTGCTCGCATCACTGATAAATGGTTCAGGTTATAGAACAACACAGGCACTACTTCAGACGTCAGGTGCTCTGGACAGTGTGAGCAGTGCTTAACCCAAGTGTGCGCGGCCTGATTGTAGAAGACAAGAGTTAAATTTTCAAGTATTGATAGAAACATACAACAACAACATAGTATTAATAGTATTAATAGAAACCAGTCTTGAGTGATGGTTACTTATCACAGCGCTTTCAGCACTATGATTAATAACCATCACTCAAGACTGGTTTCTGCCACGAAGAGAAAGTGCCACGAAGAGAATGCCTTTAGCAGGCAGTGACTTTATCGAATTGAAAGAAAACTGTGAACTTTCGCAACTGATATCATTGCATCGTGATCCGCTTCAACCGCCGAAGCAGGATGTGGTCCAATTCACTGTGATAAAGTAAGTTGTGAATGCTTGAAGTTAACAATACGTTGCCCTCATAAAGAGACATTTAAGGGGTGATGTCCTCTGCAGTACTCATGCAAGGAACAATGAGCAGTCAAAATTGCAACTAGCTCAATGCAAAGTCACTCAAATGTGAATACAATATATTTCTTACATCTAACCGGGGTAACCAAAACTCATCTCATTTGGTTACTATGTGTTCGCATGTGTACTTCGACTGTAATTCACGCATGGAATTACATATACGTCTTCTCCTTCACTTCCATCAGTTTCCGACTTTCATCAGTGTTTTATGCTCTTTGTTGACTTCCTCCTCGTTTATTATCCTTTCCGGCCATCAATCCGGAAAGATTTGAAGAAAAAGATAGGGAAACATAAAAAACTCGGACAACGCTCGGAGGAGTGATCATCAGAGGCCTATCCAACGGCACCGCGTGTTGATTTGAACGTGGGTTGTCGCGTGGTCCCGCAACGGTCGCCTAGATGCTATGGACAAACTCGTCCAACTATTGGCGGACAACTCGTTGCTACCTTTGGCAATTTAGTGGCGAGCCACTTCAAACGATCTTAACTTTCTTCGTTCTCACAGGATTCATTCGAATCATGACAACTTTTCAGCGCGATACTTGTTGACCAATTCCGTTTCCATCCGTGAAAAACTGTGTGGTCGAGATGCCACAGATTCTAGAAACGCTGTTTTTGCGTGGTTCTGAATTGCGAATGTTTTACCAGCGAGAGTTCTGAAGGTGCTTAAAAGAGCGGTAGTCGGTTGGCGAAGGTCTGGTGAGCATGGCGGATGAGACAAACCTAAACTCGTAATTCGTTCAGTTCTGGCGTGGTGATTTGCGAAACGCGTGGTCGGGCGTTGTCGTGCAGAAGAACGGGACCTCTCCTGTTGGCCAGTGCCCGCTGCATATCACGCAGTTTTCTGTACATCTCGTCGATTCGGATGCAGTAGACTGTTGTAATGGCTTGGCCTGGTTGCAGAAAGTTGTAGTGAATCACGCCAGCTGCCGACCACAACACTGTTGCCATCGTCTTTTTTTCTGGTGGGGATTTAGGCTTTGGGAAGTGCCCGCGGGTTCGTGAACACCAACCCACTGTCCTGATCGTCTTCGATTATCGTTTAGAACCCACTTTTCATCACATGTGACGACTCGATCCAAAAACGGGTCGTTCTGATTCCGGGGAAGCGTAGAACCGATTTCGAAACGCGACAACTTTTCGAGCTCTTCCATCTTTTCGAGGCGTTTCAAACCCTGTGTAACAGCAGTTTTACTGGCTTCTAGAGCTTCCGCAATCTCACGGACTGCTTCCGATGGATTCGCTTTTATGAAGGCCTTCAAGTCGCCATCCTGGATTGCTGTAGGTCATCCGTTTCGAGGTGCATCTTCAAGGTTGAAATCTCCATAACCAAATTTCTCGAACCACTGTACAGTTCTTTCTCCGACACTATTCGGCGCTACACATGGTTGATTCGCCAGGCTGCTTTGACAGCGGATTGGCTTAGTTTGAAATTAAACAAAATACCATTCGGAAGTGCTCTTCAACACACTCCAGTAAGCACAGTATGTCTCTAACTACCCTTCATTTCTGACGAAATCACGGCAGCTATACGTCTCTGCCTAGTGCGAGCAAACTTGAACGATGAAGTTGTGCTGGTTTATACCAGGAAGCAATATAAAACGGCTCCTAGTTCGCAATAGGCTTTACAATCGCTCATGCATAATGAGAGACTGCGTGGTTTGCCCGTATGGAAGGAGTGGAGACTGCGCAGAAGCGCGTTTACCAACTTCAGTGTTTAATCTGTGGCGAGCTATACATAGGTGAAACAGGGAGGGCAATAAGTGTTCGCATCAGGGAACATCTAGCTGGTAAGCAGAAGCGAAGCTTACTGACCCCATTCGAGAGGAAACCCACGGTGGAGACGATTTTAGTATAAAGTGCACTGTGTTGGTATCTGAAAGTGAGATTGGAGCCAGAAAGACTCTAAAGGCTTTTTGGATTCGAGAACGGAACCCAACGATGAACAACCGAAACGAGTGCGTTTCGATCACCAGTGACTTTTTGCCGTTCATTCTGTTGTGTGGGATATGAGACCAAGACCAAGTACTTCTATACCTTAACATCACTATAGATTTGTACTTGGTAGGTCTCATTAGCTCTATGGTAGTTCAATAACTGAGCTTTTACTCCGTTCTGGTGGAAGATTCATCTTGGCGCTTTTAGGAATTCGTTGAAACTGGCTGAGTTGGAAGCCTAAGTCTTTGCCAAAATGAGTGCCTGATCTTAGGCTTCGAACTTCTTTCAGGCTTTTGAAAACGACGAAATTGTCGAAACGTTAGGCCGAAGTAAACGTTCCATCACATCAAACCTGCATGGCACAGAAGTATTGAAACGCTCCGGTAAGCTTTCGAATAAACACAACTATTAAGCATGGAATAGGTGAAACACAAATTATTCCGCCAGAGAGAGCGAATAATTCCATATTAGACGTTGCATAAAAATGTGAAGTTGAATATTGATTCAATAACAAACGAACGAAAAGGTGTTGCACAAAAGCCGCCAGAACTTTCCTGTCAAGCTAATACAATAATAGTGAACTGTCAACCGTAGTAACGGAAAACCAGCCTAAAGGGTGTAAGTGAGGCAAATGAACCCCGACTGGGCCAGTAAAACATGACAGCACACTTACAACAAGACAAAACACGTCTCTCCCACCGTTAGATAGCCTTTGGCGACAATCTTGCAGATATACTTCCCTCTCGCCGCTGACTTTAAGAAAAGTAAGGGCCGCCGCACACTTCTGCGGCAACGCCGCTAGCCGCTATGGTTAAGGATAGGGCAGGGACGCCGCCGGCGGTGAGCTCTGCGTCCCTGCCCTATGGTTAAGGATAGGGCTGCGGCGTTGCCGCAGAAGTGTGCGGGGGCCTTAAGATGCTCCTTATGGATAGCATTTTAGTCGTTTTCGCCTTCTATTCTGGCGGACAACCTGCCGCTATCACGGGACGTTTAGAAGCAACTCTGGATAATGGCGGTGAGTGTTGGGTGGCTCGTAACCCATGCAGAAAATATGGATCAGATAAAATTGCGGTCTGACATCGATGAAACACTGATTTAGCCTACAAAAGATTGGCGACTACTATTCCCTACCGAAGAGTGGGCGGCGGAGAAGGGACCCTATTAGTTAAATAGTAAATGGCCAAATCCTACATCCACAAAGACAACCGTCCTCCCTCTCTGTGAAGTGAATTCTTCCTACGAGGAAAAGCAAAGAAAAATTGATTGCCATAAAAATGCATCCACCAAACCCGTATTCTGACCTGCATATTTTGAGCTGGAAATGTAAGGGGATGTTCAGAGATGCATCGCGGTGCGACGCAACGAAATGATAAGTACCTATATCGATCAATCCGCGCGAATAATCGATATGTGAGATTATCATAACGTCGCGCTGCGCCGCAATGGAGCTCTGAACGTCCCCTTAAGCATGATTGGAGTAAGTGAAGCAAGTAGGTGAGCTAAGAAAATTTCAAAGGAAGGTGTACCAAGTTTTCCTTGAACAAAAATCATCTTGGAGAGTCTCTAGCTTAATATGCAAGAAACCCGTTTTGATTTGAAAGACGTTCAAATCCTAGTGCGTGGAGGGCATTCACTAGGACATCGAAATATTCTGTTCTACCGTGGGCTGCATGTTGGAACTATAACAGCCTAATAGGGACTGTTCCTCCCAACCCGTATTAAAAAAGGATTGAAAAGGACGACGTTTATAAACCCCTCCTGGGATGAGCCACGCGATCTTCTAGGTGATTTCGTGGAGGCGATTTGAATGCGTATTTGGCCTATACAGTGACTTGCCAGCCGGTGGAGAAATCAGTGTGTCTTATCCTTCCCGGACAAACCTGGTGGTACCAATTGACCGACCACGAAGGCATGGAGGGTTTGGTTGGTCTGCACGAGAAATCCGAACCAAGAACCTGGAATCGGGTGCAGGCGACAGCCCTGCTATTGGGCGTCTTAAAGCCGTAGTGCCCCTTGAGAGGTGTGGACACGTGAAGAGAGACATGACAATCTGGCCCTTCGGAACCCGGCCAGAGTCTAGGGTATGTGGGAGCCACGGAGTACACCGCCTGCCCGTGGTATCCTAAGGAGATCCCCAGGGCGCCGGCGATGCGATCCCGCGGCCACGACCGTCTTCCAGCTCGCGTGAAGGACGGCCAGATGACCCCCGACGAAGCCATCGCCCCGGGTACTGAGCAGGAAGGCCCCCGGCGAGTACGGGAGCCCGAGCAGCACCGGGCGCAGCAATCAGCTGACGCAGACGCGACGCACGGGCGACGATCGACCGCCCGAGTGGCAGGGACGCAGGGGCCGCCGGCTCTCGCTCGCCCGACTCTGGCCTCTCTGCGCTCTGCCGCCGCCGCACCCAGGTCGCACGCGCGTGCACCCGTGGCTGCCTCCCTCAGCCGCGGAGGAGCCCCGAGCCGCCCTGTCATCGGGAACCAGGGGCGTGGGATGCGGCGGGGAGGGGACGGGCGGGGTTGTTTCGACGTCGGTTTTCTTCCGTGGACACTGCTGAGTGGTAGTAGAGAGGCGATGTAGGGCTTTCGACAAGGGGTGCACATTTGACGGTTGATGAATTAACGGCATTTTTCGTCAAAATCTGGCTTAACGACTGAACGGAAATTTTCAGAGATTTAGCAGAATTCTTAACCTCGTTTCCCGATGAGTTTTTTTTACTTTCTCTCCTAGTTCTCACTAATATTGCAGGCCTCACCCCCAAGTCTATGGCCACTAAAACCAAATCGGAATAGGTTTTGAGCGCAAAACTTGCATTGGAGCATGGTTCCCTCGCGTGAGCGCTTAACACTGAGGCACGCATATCTTCATTTGATAACTCTGAGCGCACTAAAACTGCTTAGCCGGGAAGTGCGCAGTTGAGCTAGGGAAGAGACTCCGGGGTGTGGTTCATCCAAGCTGCTCGTGTGGAAACTCCTTTCGTCGCCCAGGGGGAATCCGCAGCTGGGTTCCGTGCTCCTCGCGCAGAAGCGCATATAGGAGGAAGAATGCGCACAAAGCACCAGAAAATTGTGTTGGCGTCAAAACCTCTTAAATCTCGACCAATCAGTGGAAATGCGAAAGTTACGCGACGCCGGAGAACCGAACTCCGACCACATCCGCATGAAGCAACGCACCATCCGTTGCGCCACGATCGGTCTGCCATCACCGCCACCGCGGGCGTACAAGAGAACGATGCGCATCGATCGAATCTCCACGTGGACGCCGACGCAGCCCACGTGTGCGGCGCAAGGTGTGCTCCAGCTCCTATAGTGCGCTCTTACGCCATGCGTCTATTCCGATTTGGTTGCAGTGGTCTTAGCAATTCCCCTCACCCCCCCCCCCCCACTCTGCCGATTAGGTCTCTTTACCTGAAAAACTATTGAAATCAACAAGAATTAAGCAGAAACAATCCGTTCTAGCATAGCCGTAAATGGCGACTGGATGTCGCGCTCCAATGTTAGTCTGTTTGAGTTTGACACCTAGAGGCTTGCTCTACGCTACCTTTGCTGAAAATTCCTCTGGTGGGTTTTTAATCGTATTTTTATTAGTGCATTCGGTACTGGCGCCGAAGTAAACAGGCTTCTCACAGAACTAGGAAAGGAAGGAAACTCCGGGGTCTATCTGATCTGTGATAACTTACATTATAAAATTTAAATGCCTTGCCGGTACCTGCGGTATGCCCTCTCTGAATGGGACGCCGATTCAATGTGGCCTGATTGGCTGGCGCGTTCCCACCATCCAATGCTGTGCCCCTTCGCGACATGTATCTACAGCGAGGCAGCGGGGGGGGGGGGGGGGGCACTACATTCACTATTAGGACCTGTTCATAGTTGTGAGTGCAAAGCAGAAGAGTCGGTCATCGCCGAGCTTTCGCCTGGCAAAAATCAATGCGTACTCTTTGCATAGTTGGACAGTCGCTCCTGACGCTCCTGTACTATGAGCAGGCCCTTAGTTGGCTTAATCTACAGATTTCTACCTCCAAAACATTAATAGAGCCTGTCTCAGACACGGGTTCCTTTATTTGGTCGACAGATAACGCCTGACTGCTTAGCCTATTGGTTTACTTCGGTTCATTAATTCTGGGTCGGTTTTTATGCACACCATATCGAAATCGCCATTTTAACAAATGTCAAGCGCAATTTAGTGTTCATTTTTCAACTGCGAAAAAACACGCAAATGGCATTTATGCTATCAGTAAAACATGTGTTGGGACAACATTGGGATCTCCAAGATGAAAATATTGTTTTCTTGCTCTTGAAAGTGTGCTATAGAACCCTGCTATAGTGTTAATGTTGTTGAAAGACAGGAAAGCAAACGCCTTGTTGCAGATTTAGATTGCGCCATGTCTCCATCCAATATGCAGCAACGTTCATATGACAATGCTTTAACACATTTGCTTAAGCCTGGAG
>CANDYH010000187.1:0-36973 GCA_947396885.1 Heligmosomoides polygyrus polygyrus | reverse complement strand
ATATGGATGACATATTAATCATGCATGATCTAGAAAATAGTTACACTGAAGACAAATTATTTAATACTTACCAAAATTGTTTAAGTTCGACTAAAACTAACGTTGATGACAAAATATGTAACTTTTTGGACTCAACAATTACTGTAGACGGTGACAGATTCTACACTAAACAGTATAATAAACCGGGTTTTTTACTTTTATAATGATCAGATTTTCCACAGCTCTACCTATACCAGCTATGCCCTTAAAAAGTCAATAACTTATACTGAGGCTCTATGCATATCTCGAAATTGTTCGAAAAAGAAGACTTTATAAATAGATTAAGTAGCTTAATTAACAGCCTACTAATGTTGGAATATAGTAAAAAATTATCTTCCAAGCAGTCGTCTCATGCATCCTTAATAACAAAAATAATTCGAAATAATTAATAAGAAGAAGTAGTTAATTTATAAATATGAGCTCCCCAATTCTTTCAGAGAAACACATAAGTTTGGTGATAGTATATTTCAGCAACTACTATAGTTACAATTCTGTTTTTAAGAATATATATCCTGTTTGCCTTCCTATAAATTACTTCCCATTTACTTTTCCATAATTTGATCATCTATTTTTCTTTTAGTCCACGCCCACTGCACTTTCCCGCAAATAATTTGATCTCGTTTGGTTACAACTAGCGCTCCACACTCTTACTAATACGCTACCACTCCCCGTCCTACTGATAATCCTCTGGAAGTAATGGTAGCCGCCCTTCGTTTTCAATGTCCTGTATTGGGCTAAGAGGTGAAACAGGATATTTCTTACTTTTAGTCCTGCATCTCACTCAGTATATAATAATCTCTTCTAATTTATTGCGCATGTCGCGCTGATGTGGATGTCGCGCCGAGGAATAGTTATCGCAATTCCGCCTCGTAAACCGCTGTTCTCGGTGGCATCTGCCACAGTACAGTGCACCGGACGCGAACCGCGGAGTGTTGACCATACATGCTCGAGATTTGCTAACGTAGTCGACGCCCGCTAATGAAGACAACACCGCATGCCAAGAAACTTTGTTAAAGGCATTAAAAAATCTCTTTAGTAGTCTCCCGTGGAAGAATTCGAAATATGGAGTTTCCTTCAAAACAAAAGCAGCTATATCCAGCTAGTGCAAGTGCAATGCTTACAAAACTACAATCCCGGATCATCCCTGATCAGTCGTTGTATAGTTGAACGACTTACGTTGTGCTCCTTAGCTAGTTTCTTGATGTTTCTTGCAGAATTTTGGTGAAGTTTGTCTTTGGTGGCCTTTCGAAGGGCAGAAGTTTTTGCAGTTTGTCATGGTATTCCTCTCAAACAATTTTCGGTCCTTCCAGGTCTCTTCGAAGCTTTTGATGACTTGCGTCCGATGCTTGAGCATCTTTGAAATGTGGAAACGGACGCCCCGCGTTTGAACACAGCGACTACTGCTAAACGATCCTCAAGCAAAACCATCGGTACCTGAAAAGGAAGAATAAGACTGACCAGAGGTGGACTAAAAGATAGGGAGAAAACAAATAACACCACAGCAAAGCGCAAAAAAGCGAGAAATTTCCGAAAATAAACTTTATGTAACCCGTAACACTTCATGTGGACCACCCTGTACGTAACTGCAACTCTATGAGACGTCCTAATCATTACCAAACGTTTGGACTTAAGCCTCTAATCTTATACACTCTTGATCACTATTACAGTTGTTTTCTATGAGATGAGTGTGTTCGATACATAATAGTGCTGAACAAGTCCATCTCCTATGACATCGTTAAGATGCTGCCCCCTCCAACAAGGATGGCACCAGATACCCTAAGCCATTATATTACAGGCGCTGACATCTTGATTTGTTTAAATCAAGATCTTTAGATTAGCTGGTTTGTGATATCAACAGTGGTGTGGGGCATAGGATGGTTTTTAGTTTGAGTGAAAAGGTTCTTTCTGAGCCTAGTTAAGATGTTTTGAATATGAGCCTCGAAAACTGTAAGAACCTTGTTCACAACCTAAAAGATCGGCTTCAAATGATATTTTGTAGTCAGCGACTCTTGTTGGTAAAGGAAAGCATAAAAACTAGAGATCAGACCAGCGTATAAGAGAAAAACACAGTAACGAAAATGTAAAGGCAGTATAAGAATCGGTGAATAAAATGTTCCTACTCATCCGTGCGGTAGCTGCAAATAACGTATCCTTTTTTCTTTGAACAAAAAGGATAAGTGGCAAACAAACGCTTTTGAAGAGGAGGTCCATGGACAACATCAAGTTCGGTCACATGCCGAATATAACTTCTGCAACCTAAGCAACGTGTCTTTATAGTTCTGTGAACAGTGTACTTTTACTATCTACAAATAACTGTTCTGTTCTGAAGGAAACCCCATGATCGAAACCTTTCACGAGCTTCTACTAAATGTGACTCTTTAATGCCTGCAACAGAGTTTTTTCGGCATGTCGTTTTGCCGTCATTGTTGATCATTAGATGGACGTGGACTATAACCTTCAGTGTGAAGTGCGATAACTATTCTTCGGTGCGGCTTCACCACAGCGTGAGACACACGTGACGCTGAAATACGAGGATATGTGGCTTATTTATGTTAACTCTCGGCCAACCACCGTTTGTTTTTTTTTTTGTCTGTGCACACAGCCCCACATTCCGTTGAACCCTATGGCTCAGGAAAGACATTACATGTACAACGGAAAGCAAAAAACTTCTGCGATGATGCTCTCATATACACAATTTCGACCGATGCTGACGAAATGTGCGGTGCGTTTGGTGTACTAACCGAACCGCGTTGCCGTTTACATTCGATATTCTTTTGCCCCCATCCTGAAACCTTCACTACGCTTTCTTTCTAGTTGCATACAAATTTACAAAAAAGGTTAGAAATTGTTTGGGGATTTACTAGTCAAATAATATATTTATAACAGACGCTTTGTGAGACCCTTCCAGCCAGAGTAATATTTAAAGTGGTGGATTGAACGGAAAGGTAAATTTTGATGTATAAAGTAATTTGATCTAATTTACAAACCCCTATTTTATGTCACTGTGAAATTGCAGACGATTTGATGAGTTGGCTTCTTTACAGCCACCCGATGAATGACGGTCACCTCGGAAACGAGAACCACTAGGTGATTGCGACTGATAGCGAGCCTGTCGGAATCCATAATCGTTGAAGCTTTCAACGTCTAAGCGACGTCTTCCTCTTCGTCAAGCGCATCCTTCATGAAGTTGCCGTGGCTGTGAACCATCTCCCCGTTTACCACTGCAGTCCATAAGAAAAGTTGGAAAGTGACTTGTATGCTTAGATGTTGCGTTTCTCTGTTCGAATTCAAGTAAAAATTATTCGAATACCTAGTCTAAAAAATTTCGTTGTTTCGACATTGTTGGTATTTGAATTTCAAATTACTAGGGAGCACTTTAATAAATTGGTTTCAAGTGCAGCTTTATAACAACAAAGGAGTTATCAGAGTATTTAACGACCTGTGTCGACCGTCTTTTCCTAAGTGCTGCAACCGTGTCTGCAGTCACCAGTGATCTCAGTCTGCTGATGC
This sequence comes from Heligmosomoides polygyrus polygyrus, assembly GCA_947396885.1. Classification (NCBI taxonomy): domain Eukaryota; kingdom Metazoa; phylum Nematoda; class Chromadorea; order Rhabditida; family Heligmosomidae; genus Heligmosomoides; species Heligmosomoides polygyrus. The sequence goes on along the minus strand of CANDYH010000187.1, from coordinate 33,424 downwards.
TGTTTAAATACTGCAACTGCTCAGCCGAAGCCCTGAAAAAATATTACCTTTTTAACAAGACGTTTATTAGCGTTGTCTTTAGTCATTGTTGCGGTTACTGTTATTATTGTCGTTTTTGTTATGACTGTTGTTGAATTAGGCTTGCGCTGTTGTAGAGCTGTTGGAATTTGAACATTCTTTATTTATATTTTCAAACCTAATTCTATTTGATAAGCATTTTAGTGGCAGAAAAGAAAGCCTCATATAGAGGATCAACAAAATCATCGTCGAAGCGATGTACGTTGCTGAGCGCTAGAATACAACAAATGAGATTGAGACTCACGAAGATGATGCGCTGGATGGCTGGCTTCGCGCGTCTGGACCATGTCTGCAACAATCGCAGTACGTCAAATTTTCGGTGTCGCTCCAGTTGCTGAAAAGTTACGCAAAGCAAGCCTTCGGTGGTAGCGCCCCTGCGTCAGAAGGTGGCTTGATACGTGGCATATATACGTGGACCTGAAGGATACTGGTATCTAAACAAGCATTGGATCTTGTGCACTGGCGTCTCCATTGAAGAGTAACGGCCCTGTCTTCAATGGAGTAAGCGCTAAAGAAAAGGGAAAGGAGAAAAATGCTAAAAATCGATGTTTCCAAAATTGGTCGAAATTGATACCGTTTGATAGGAATTCTTGAGCTGAACAGATTAGTACCCTGGATGTGGCTCGAAAACTCGAACATAGGCGAATAAGGGTGGAAGAAGCTTTTCCGCCGCTCTAAAACGGCAGATGGGGCTAAGGCAGTTTAGGCAGTTGGAGAGTTAGGAGCAGATCATCGTAAAGTGTCTTTGGTGCTTTGCTCGTTGGTAAGTTTGCATGCCGTTACCTCGCCTCGTGCACTCGCAGCAGTCGACCGAAATCTGAAAAAATCGTGTCACACATGCCCAACTTGTATTTTCACACCGCCGTAGCCTTGCCAATTCGAAAGATACTCTGATGTGCCTCGGCGCTTTACTAGAGCATATTACTGCCTACAGAATTCATACGTTCCGGTCAGAAAGATTGGAAGCTGACAAGGCTACGAACACGCCCGTGCGTGCAATTTAGCACAACAACGGGCTATGTTCTCCGTGGTCTTACTCGCCCAGATAACAGTTCTCGCCACAGCTACGAGCATGCCATCGTAAAGCGCTTTCAGTTTTGTGCTCGTCCGTGCATTTGGATGCCATTAGCTCACTTCGTCTTCCTGTAGTAGTCGACTGAACTCGGAAAAAATCGTGTCACGCAAGGTTTGCCTGCATTTTTGCACCGCTGTAACTTTGTCCATTCTTAAGCTACGTCGCTATATTTCAGCGCGCTTCTTGAACTTTCTACTGCCTACAAAATCCACAACCTGCAGCAGGAAAGACTCGAACTTGACAGAGTTATTGCGCTCAGAACACGCTCGCAGTGCAATTTGTGAGCTGCCGCGCCCAGTCGATTGATAGGTTCGATCCTACATGCATTGTGCTCGGCGCACTTCAAAGTCTTGCTGGGACAGAGTACAGCAATTTCTGATTAGGGCGGCTAAGGATTTCTCATAAAACTCCCTAGATGTTCACTCTACAAACTGTCCCCCTCGATTGATAGGCTCGATCCTACATGCATTGTGCACGGCGCACTCTCAGAGGATTCCTGGCATGACAAAACACTTTATGCCATGCTTGAGATGCTCCGAAAACATGCAGGCCCGGGAAGATACGCTTCTCCAATAGCAAAAGTCTGCTCCAGTCATCTTTGACCACCCACAGCGAAAGTGCGGTGGCTTGGCAAAGTTGTATAAATGATTATATAGATCTCGAAGAGACGAACGGTACCAACCGTTTCTTCAAAAAAAAAAAAAAACCCAAATTAGAGGAATTGTGAGCCCACAACGGTTTTCGACGCCTTGCGGCCGACAACTCGTCCGCGGCCGGCATTCTCAATGGAGCGCAAGTTTTGAATTTTGGCCATTCTTGATCTTTCATATGAAATGTAAATATATACCAAACTTTAGAACTCGATCTCCTGAGCCCAAATGCGCTCTTTGTTTTTCAAGAGGTGAGTTATAGCAAAAAGGCGCAAAAACCGCAAAAGTGCGGTTTCTTCGGCGTCTACTCAAAAGACGCGTCCGGTACTGTAGTGCTCTCTTGTTTGACTTCACGCACAAATAATGTATTACGAAAAACTCAACGCGCTTCAAATTTCTAGAATTTAACCAGACTTTGTAGAGTTCAATCTTAAGGCAAACATATCGTTTTTTTGCTCATTGCTTCCTTACATATCTGAACAAATTCCGTAATAACGATATCTTACTACGATCAAAACTCTACCGCCAGACCGGATCGCATTTCTGCTTAATGGAAAGGATATTCTACGGTATTACACCACGGCACTGACTGTTCAAACGCAATATCGGTACCTTATGGGACCAATCAGAACTCACCCGTAAATCGGGAGGAGTCGACCGCTATATCATGGAGCCAGTTATGCAGATCTTGATAGAAATGCGTAGGGAATCCCGTCAACTGCAGGAAATGCGGCTTCTGCGTGACGTTGGAGTTTTGATGGTAACAAAAAATGTAACGAATTTCCCTGTTGGCGGAATCGGTATGGCTTCATGCTGAGGAGATTCATGAACTTCTTTCAAAATGGCCTACTTCGTTTTCCGATACGCCGGATCACATTTCATTATATTTTATTAAGAAGGTATCTCATATCATTGCAGGTCCCCTAGCTTTTATATATAACTTAAGCTTTATGTGGGCGGAAGTTCGAAGTAGATGACGTGTTTCATTTGCTCCAGTTCATAAAAACAGTCATTCACAGATCCAAGAAACTACAGACCAATCAGTATTACGTCTATTTTTGCAAGACTCTTTGAAAAAATAGTAAAGGAAAAAACTCTGAAGCATCTGAAAGATAATGATGTTATCTCTGATTTTCAACATGGATTTCGAAGAAATAGGTCTACCATAACTGCAGTGCTGAAGTCGATGAATGACTGGGCAGCTTCACTAGATAAAGATATAGGCGTTGATGTATTTTATTTGGACTTCGCAAAGTCGTTTGACCGTGTTTCTCATAGCAGGTTGTTCTACAAATTAGAATTGGTAGGAATACATCCTCGAATTGTTGGATTAAGACCTTTCTGTCTGGAAGAACATTTGTAGTGCGTATTAAATCTATTTTTTCTACTGTGCAGGGGAGTCCCACAGGGCGGTGTACTGTCTCCAGTACTCCTCAATATTTTTACCTACGAACTTCCCTCAATCATTTCTTTGAACACGGCCATGTGCTCAGCGTTCGCTGACGATTTTAAATTGCATTATCCCGTTGCGTCTCTAGATGACTCGGTAATTCTACAAAATGCTCTGAACATCGTCGTAGATTGGGCTAATGAGTGGAAACTGCCCCTTTCTAAGGAAAAACGAAAGTGTTGAAACTAGGTAAGAGGCATGCCGATTTTAAATATACTGATGAAGGAGTACAGTTGCAGGGCGTACAGGAAATGATGAATCTAGGGATATTAATAAAACAGGATCTCAGCTTCGATGCTCTCTGTCAACTTATAGCCGCTAAAGCGGTCAAAGCGATGCTAAATCTGTTCCGAACCCTACATACAACGAATACTACTGTACTTATTGAGGCGTACAAAACATTTATCAGACCTTTACTGGAATATGGCACTGTTATTTTTAATCCGTATAGGGCAAAATCAATTAGCTGAGCTGTAAAAAGTACAGAATAGTGTTACTCGTAGGGTGTTCATTAGGTCTAATCGTAAGTAAGTGATTTTCGTATCACAATATTCCCTGCAGCTCAGTGCGAAACAAGGTACTAGGATTGCCTTTCCTATATCATAGAAGGAGGTTTGACCTAATCACAGTCTACGAGATTTTATACGGACATTATGGACTTCTTCTAATAAAAGAGGAGGCCCAGTGAAATTAGCCATTCCTAGAGCTAAACGGAATGTGAGATTCCATTCCATTCCATGAATAGAGTTGGCACTGTGTTCGAGAAGCTGCTAAAGTTAGGCATTGTTACAGGCAAACTCACCGATTTCAAAATGAAACTTGACAAGCTAGATTTGTCCTCAGGAAACTCATATTACTGGTATATCTTTCTTAAAACCTCTAAAATTCCGTTCTTGTTCTTATACTACAGCAGGTATCGTTATGTTTTGTTGCTATCTGTTTTCACACGGATATCCCGTGTACTAAATAATAATAATAACGGTTTGCAACGTCGCTTGTAGTCAGTTGAGGGTTAGAAAATAGCTTGAATTTTCAATCTCTAGTTTCTCTCTTCTTGGAAGCTCTGCATGGTGAGTTTCAGCTGTATATATGGAAGATATGTAAAAGATGTGGAATGATGTATATGTGGAAGATCCAGTTTCCTGGAGCAAAAAGGCAGTGTAAGCTCTCAATTTTTCACTTGCCGTGCTGGCTCTGATTTTTTGAGGTTATCTAAAAAACACATTATACCAAATTCCTTAAGGAAGTATAAAAAACTTCTTGACCGATATCTTCAGGATGCAGTTTAGTAGTTTTCAACTGTATTATGTTGATTCTTGTTCTGTTTTTTTTCCTGTTTAGAATTACTTTAACTTATGTTTAGTTTTACCTTGTTTTTCTTTTGCATGGTTATCCATGTAGTGAATAAATAAATAAATAAATATACATTAGTAGTTTGCCAAACACGCGGTTGTAGGGATATTTATTTCAGTCTAACTTTTCGACTAAACCTCCGCCATCAGAGACCTCAAAGCGGCGCAAAATTTCTGGCGTACAATCTACGCTACCAAACGCCTTAACTGTCCCAGGAATTCCAAAATCTGCTACTGCGCAATCACCGTATAAGGAATAGTTGACATGCATACTGGCCGTTCTAGAGGAGCAACAAAAAGAGGAAATTCACTTGTAGTGGACAGAACGTGTAATGAACATTCCGGTTGTTTATTAGTGGATTCTTGGTAAGAATTCTGAGTGCCTCTAATGCTTTTCTTGCCAATAGTTCCTCCTCAATAGCCAGAATTATGCAGTTACGCGGTAGTCGTTATCACCACAACCTATACCTACCAAAAGGACTGCTTAAAGAGTCACGCATTTTAATAGCAAGGTGTTCTTTTAAACGCACTGCTAACATCCCCCAATTTGTAAGATAGTACTGCTCGAAAGTCCTACAAATTACGTGCGTGGTCTCCTGCACTACCGTTTGGACATGTAACGCAGTTCTCCGAAACCTGTCGCTTATCATGAAATCTATTGCGGACTAACTGTCCCAGATGTTATCAATAGGACTGTTCAGTAGGACAACATCATTTTGTAGATGTGCTCTTACAATAACCGTGACGATGTAGGGAATGAAGAGGGCCACAAGGGGCAACTTATCTGAACGAGGCTTTTCTCTGTTGTTAGTGTGAAATCGTCGCTGACAATGTGTAACCGTTTATCCATTTAAAAAGGCAATATCAGAAGGTAGTTGGAAAAATTGTTCACGCTCTTGAGGACTTCTTGTTGTTTCCTGCTGGGGATCAGAACAAGTTGCCAACAATGACCCGTTTAACGTTGGCTGGATGAGCTGGATGATCTTTGACTTAGGTTTACGGTACCATTACATCTAACCTCTTCACTGGACACTCAGACTTGCGTGTTCAGTTAAGTGAGCCAGCCGTTCTTTGGAACTTCCCTGGTAAGGAGAGTTTACTGCGCTTGGGGTTTTAACATTAAAACACTTATCCATTCGAAATGTGTTAAAGTTATAACACAAAATCATATATGTTTCTGCAGTAAAATAGAAAGCAGCGCTCAAGCCCTGGCCTTTCAAATCTGTCCATAAAACAGATTGCAAGAGCCGGTGCTAGTCATCCAAGGCCAACCCTCTAACAAGGGAAGCCCATGAATTTGCTCCAAAGCATCTCAACGCATCTCAACGAGATCTGTATAGTCTTGTAGGACATCGGACGAGGATCACAGGGCTGTGTTTTGCTTTTGCTACGGGCCTCTGGATGGTCCAAAAATGGCAAAGAACGGGCTTCACTGCAGGCTTAAAAAGCGAAAGTGACACCTGGAATGGTCCTGTCTGCTCTAAACTTAACTTACAAAAGTTTGGAGCTCAAATTAAAGTTTGATTATGTAGTAATACGATAATTTCCTACACTTCCTAGACAAAGCTGTAGTGTGCATTCAAGTGATTCATTCGCAACAGGGTGGCCGAGTGGATAGCGAGTTGGACTTACGGGAGGAGGTCGAGGGTTCGTTTCCGGGGCTGGGCCTGCGACTTGCTCTGTGGACTGCTCCCACTTTTGCAAATTAAGGGTATATTTTGGCTTTGGTTGGTTATCTACTTCGATTTCTAACCCCACTTTCAACCTTTTGTCAGATGTGGAGAAAGGTAGCTCTGTCGTGTTTGGTGATATCAAGCGTCCACTAAGCCACGCTTGTCTCGCTGAGGAAGCTCTCATCAGATACTGTTTCCATATGACCTCTTTGGAATGCTCTCAATCAGTTTTGTAAGTGTTTCTCGCTGTCACCTCATTCGTGAACACGATCGATAAGTACTGATTTGACCCATTATTAAGGCACTCTAATCGTTCTTCGGATTTTTTTACTGACTGCTTTTTATTCTTCTCGCAACTTCCACTATTTCAGCTAACTGTTACCAAGGACATCATATTTTATACACCTCGTGTGATTGTGTGCCTTGCTGTGTATTTCTTCCCCATCACTCTCGTATACACTTACAGGAGACGGGTCGGAGGCATTGCAGATAGGAGAAATTGCATTCACTCCTTCGACTCCAGAGGTCGAAAAAAAAACTCGTCCGAAATACATTTTTAGGGTTATTTGGGATGAAGATCACCAATCTGGCGTCTATTTTCGGCGAAACAAAGAATGGCAGAAGGATACGATTGGAATGTGTAGGTAAATGGTGTACGCAGAATTAATCGCCGCTGCTGCCCTTCACGACTCCGGAGATCGAGGAAAAGGACGAGAGAAAAAATTCCACTCAAATGTCGCCTACGGGAGTTATTTGGGGTTCTGATCACGGGTATCATACCTAATTTTAAAATTTCGGTCGATTACTGCAGATTGTTGACTGAATCTGTCTACGTTAGCAGAGTCGCGTTCGTCTCCAATGTGGTCTTCTCGAATGTTATTTTCCAACCTTCGGCTTTGAGATGGAGGTAGTGCGAGAAAAATGATAATTTAGAAAAAGAGTTACAGATTCATGGTCAGCAGCTTAAATAATTCCCATATGCGAAGTCAGGGTGAAATCGGTACTCATGACTTCGTCATTCTCATTCACCACTAGCCAATAATAGGATAACCTACCGTAGTCAAAGTGTACTCTTCAGTTGCAAAAGTGGGAGCAGTCTACAGAGAAAATCGCACAGACAGCCTCGGAATCGAACAGCCGACCTCATCCCATAAGTCCGCCTCGCTACCACCTCAGCCATGCAGTCGCTGCCACCACTGTTGCAAATGAATCACTTGAATGTATACTGCAGCTTTGTCTAGGAAACGTAAATTATCATATCATTATCAGACGGAAATTATCATATTACTATAATCAAACTTTAATTTGAGCTCTCAACCTTTTCTAGGTTAAGTTCTGAGCACGACGGGTGTCACTTTTGCCTTTTCAGCCTGCACTGAATCGATAGAGTTTTTTTGACTTTTTGAACCACTTAATGGCCCGTAGCAGAAACGAAACGTAGTTCTGTGATCCTCGTCCGCTGCCCTACAAGACCGTATAGGTCTCGCTGAAAATCTTTTAGGAAGTTTATGAACTTCCATGTGAGTTTTAAAAACATTACTCTAATATTTAAAACTGTTACAATTTAGAAATTCCTTTACTAGAGTCATGATGTTAAGTTTCTACAGTTTAAAGGTGGCAATTTCTCCAATGCATAACTGGGATAGTGCTTCCAGAGCTTGATCGTTTTGAACGCTTGTGCAAAGTAATGTTACATTCTATGCTGCACAACCCTCTCCGAGGTTGTAATTGTGCATACGTTAAGAAAATTCTTTGTGTTGGTAATGTGCGAGGGTGCTTTGGTTGACCTCTGCCGTTAAGGAGCCATGATATTCTACCTTTGGCCTGCCAAAACGACTAGATTCCATTACAGCAGGACTAATCTACGGAATGAAGCGCTTGGGCTCTAAAGCTAATTATTAGGCTGTCCGAAAATTAATGCAAGTTTTAGACCTCAACCTTTAAAACGACATATCTCAGCTCATACTCAACTTTAATTACAAAATAAAAACCGTTCGAGTCTTCACATCTTTGCGAGTGAGATATCTATCCATGCTGCAAAGAACTCCGGAGTTCTAGATTCGTCGAAGGCAGTTTTCACCTGGGCTTGGTTATTGAAGCATTTCTTGCCCAAGAACTTATCGATATGCTTAAACGGATAGTCGGTTGGCGGATGAAAACGGTGGGTGTGGTAGAGTTTCGTATCCCAACTCGTTCAACTTCTGCAGCGTCGAATGTGCAACATGTGGTCGCACGATGTCGTGGAGAAGGACCGGTCCTTCTCTATTGACCAGTGCCGGGTGGATAAATCGGAATTTTTCGTTCATTTCGTTGGTGTGTTGGACGTACTTCTATGCCATCATTGTTTCACCCGCATTCAAGAAATTGAGGTGAATTGCTCCAGAAGCAGAGCACCAAACAGTTATCATAATCTTCTTTTGGTGCAATTTCGGTCTCGTGAACTGAAGATACTTCGAACCGACGATTTTTATGGTCGTTCAACTCATGTGGCATCCATTTATCTAACTTCTGCGTCTTGCCAATTTTCCTAAGATGTTTCCAAACACAACGGTCACACGTGCATTTGCTTCCACCAAGGTCTTCAACTCGTTGTCATCAATGCAAGAGCGACGTCCGCGACCTGTCTCCCTCAAGATCGAATTCACCTCGACGAAATTTTTAAAACCAGCGCATACCGTGGATTCGTTAACACTTCATTGGCCCCATACAAAGTTCCGATTCGTTTCCGCTGCAGTAGGACCGAGCTTGGACCCATAGAAGTACATCTGCCGAAACTGCTGCTTTGACACGCCCATTTATAGCTTACAAAATCTGCCTTGAAGTGATCTGTATTAAAAATGAATAGCACAGTGAGAAAGCGAATAAAACCAGCTTTGTAGCAGTGTACAACTGTGCACTATTCAAAGGTAAAGTTTTGCCAAAAAAATCCCGCTCTAAAGTTGAAGGTCGAAAACCTGCATTAATTTCCGGACAACCTAATACATTGGAGTAACGAGTACACACCAGCAATTCTTATAAAAGGACACTTAGCTAGTAAGTAACGGCTCTTTGAGCAGTCCTCTTGGTAGTTATAGCTTGTATGCGCGTGATGGTAGCGATCGCGGCGAAAAATGCACAATTTTGGCCATAGGGAGAAAGCATCAGCAAGGAAAGTGTTAGTGGCATTTTGGACTTACAGCAAGAATCCAGCAATGAGCAACCGGAATGAGTGCCTGTCCATTAGAAACGAAAATTTCTTGCCTTTGTTGCACATTGCCTTCAGAACGCCCAGTAGGCGATGAGCACGTCATACATTTATTTCCCACCAGACTTTCGGCGGCCTATCGGTTTCCAAAGATTTGGTTGGCTCCAAGCTCCAAGAATAGATCATCTCGGTCGTCTTCTTTTCTTATTGGTCCATTGGTGAAAAGACTGGTATTAGTATATAGAATGTACACTCTCTATCGCATATCCGCGAAGTACTGAGGAGAATACTCCAATGAACCCGTTCTCTTCGTGGTGGGAAACAGATCGTGAGAGTTCAATCCGAAGTGCTTAATCTGCAGAAACATAACTAAAACCAATTGATATTGATTGACCGACCAGACATGAGCACGCTAGTTACACGAAGCCCTTGAAAGATTATCTGGAAATCTAAAAATCACGTGCTCATCGCCTACTGGTCGTTCTAAAATGTTGTCTCTGGTACGACTTCCTGATCTATGAGCGGTTTGTACCACATCTGTGTCACGTTTTCTGAATCCCGACGCATGCTGCATAACGTATATGACGCATTCGCTAAGTCGCGACGCTGGGAACTTGGTCCATATCCATACCAGGAATGAGCGGATTAACCGTTAGCCGTTATCCGGTTTTCGGTGGGTTTTGGCCTATCCGTTTTGTTGTTCGTTATCCGGGGATTTTTCGCCGGATAACGAACAACAAAATTAAAAAAAATCGTTTTGTGTTTTTTCCACTGGCAGTCGAGGTACGCTTGCAATGCCAGGTCGGTGTCTTCTCAGAGTTCTTAATGCTATAATTAGACTAAGCTGTATATTTGCTCATAGCTCGTTATGAAATGCTGTACACTGCCTCGCTTCTGCTAGGTTGTTCCAAAGTCCCGCCGTTTTTTTTCAACGATTTATTGCGGATTTCGCCGGCGGCTCTTGCATAGCGCTGTACAGCTTTCGAAAGAAAATGACTTGCTCTATCAGAACGTGCATTGCATTTTCTTCATCCTGGATTTTGTCAGTTTTTAGGCCTTTAAAGTGAAAAGTAAAATGAAAAAGTGAAAAAGTGAAAAGTGGACATCTGCGGCAGTTGTTCTCTCCGCTTAGGTTTGGAATTTTTGCGCAGCTTTTTACAGCATTTGGAAGACAATGTTCTGTTCTACAAGAATTCTCATTGGTTCTATTCGCTCATTTGTCCTTTATTGATTTTTTAATCATCAAATTGGAACGTTCGACTTTCCGTCCGAATTTTTACCGTAACTCCTGCACTGTGGCTGGACTTTTTGCTTGGTGTTATATGTCGTTCAAAAGACGAATTTATGTCGCGTTTGTTGGCTTATTCTGATTTCTGGCGAATATCAACAAAATTCCAAAGAGAGAAAAACCTTCTTCACCAGCAACTCCTTCTCCTTGTTCAGTTGTTGATATTCGCCAGAAATCAGCATGAGCCAACAAACGCGACACAAATTCTTATTGAGCAAAACGTCATCTTCCGAACGACATATAACACCAAGCAAAAAAGTCCAGCCACAGAGCAGGAGTTACGGTAAAAATTCGGACGGAAAGTCGGACGTCCCAATTTGATGACCTAAAAATCAATAAAGGACAAATGTGCAAGTAGCGCCAACACGTATTCTTGTAGTACAGAACATTGTCTTCCAAATGCTGTATAAAGCTGCGCAAAAATTCCAAACCTAAGCGGAGATAAGCGACTGCGCAGATGGCCACTTTTTCATTTTTCATTTTAAAGACCTAAAATTGATAAAATTCAGGATGTGTAAAGAAATGCAATACATGTTCTGATAGAGCAAGTCATTCTCTTTCGAAAGCTGTATGGCGCTATAAAAGATACCGCGGCGAAATCCGCAGAATCGTTGACGAAATGACGGGGTTATTGAACACTATAATAGTTGTGGGGTTTTCACCAAAATCCCTTCTAGCATAATGTACGATCTAGAAAAAACCTGTCGGTCAGTGGAGAAAAGTACAAACGTCCATACGAATCACTTCGTTTTAGTGATCTGCCAGATACTCCGCATCTAACCGACCTTTTAGCCCTTTTTGCAACTATGTATGACACTAGCAGCAATTTACAATTTACCGTCTCTAAAGTAATAGAGAGAGTTTTATTCGAGATGGGCAAGAATCAGTGTTAAATTTAATTGGAGAGTAAACAGAGAGCGGCTATTTTTAACGACCGCCCCACCCAAGCTCAGAAATTTCCGTGAAATCTATCTATAGTGACTTCATTGCAGCTAAAAAGCATGAATATAGGATAAAAGACGACGGTAGTGCAAGATTCGACCGCATTGTACTCTTACGTGATATGCTGGAGGAATTTTAGATGGGTATTTGGACACTACAATGAATTGCGGTGGTCAGCCGATGGACAACTCAGTGCATTATCCTGCCCGGACAACGTTACCAATGCATCGAGCCCGAAAGGATGGAAGGCTTGGTTGACCTGGGGCTGGATTCATCAACGAATACCCGCGGGTATAAGGGGTAGAGATACCCACAATGAAGCCTGCGTCTCTGACTCTTGCGTTATCTCTGCTGACTGTTATCTTATCTCTACCCCTTATCACCCGCATACCCACGGGTTAATTGCTGATGAATCCGGCCTCTGGAGAGTAAATCCGAACCAAGAACATTGAGTCGGACAGCATGCAACAGGCGGCACTTCCGACTGCGCTGCCACGTGCCTTGAAGAAAAAACACCAATAAGAATGTTAAAAGTGGCATGTTTGACATGTGACATGGACAGTGTTAAAATCACCGATCTACCATTGGAGAAACAATGGTTTAAAAGTAGTTTTAATTTTTGTTGTTTGCTCCTTATCTGTTTTCCGTTATCCGGCCATTTTGGGATAAAATTATTAGTTATCCGTTATTCGGGTTTCAAAATTTTATTATCGCTCATCCCTGATCCATACCCTGACGCGTTGCTCGTTTAAAATACCATAAACTTGGGTCATAATTTCGACAGCAATCGCTCGTGGTTAAGCTAAAAGAAAGCCCGACCGGCATGCGTCACCCTGCTGAAGGCACCCCGTGGCTTTGTTCACCTCCCGTGACTGACAATGTGATCCACGGATTGACTGAATTATATGTAGTAAGATACGGTGACTGTACAGTATGTGTCCATCACTTTGCTGGCCTACTGACGACAGAGCGACTGTGGTGGATTCACGAATGAGTTTATCTCTCCGGTCCAGGTTTCATGTTAGAGGTCTTACCATTAGACTAACGTTAGAACTGCTGCTTAATTCCTTCGGTAGAGTAGATTGTACGTGAAAAACCATCTTTAGGCCTCTGATGACGACGTTCAGTCAAAACGTTAAGCTGTTCATAAAGTTCTGTGGAGACTCATTTTTTCACCCTTAATTAAGATTCTTCCTCATTCACTGGGATGTGGAAATGAATGTAAAGAATAAGAGAGTCTCAGTGGTTGGATCATTACATTAAAGCAGCACATAGCATAGCACATTTCGTCTCTATCCAGTATTAATCAATTGGGAATGTGAGCACTAGCTCAGATGTTTTTTTTTGCTTCTTCTCTTGTTTGGATATGTCATGCCTTTTCAAACTGGCTCCATAGGGTTCAGTGAAATGAGACCTGTGTGCACAAGCTAAAATAACAAAGGATGGAGCCGAAGGTGAATATAAATGAACCACATATCTCCGTCTTTCAGGCTCATGGCTCATTTCTGGTTATCAATCTCCTAAGAATCTCCTTCAGTATTTGCATGTGAAGCATAATGAACCTGTCCCCTATATCATCTGTCGTCTCTTTCCTTAATCATCTAGATTGTCCAGCGTGCTCCACAGCATCCACATTCGTCACTGTCACCTACCATACCAGAACGCTCCAATGGATCCTCCTAGATCGAGGAACCCGAAAAGCCTCATTTAATTCGTTCAGGGCTTTCACGAAAAAGTTCATCCAACGCGTTGGTGGGCGTCCCGATCTCTGTGAGGCTCGGGTACAGCGAGTGATACCCATTACGTGGCCGGCTTATGTAATAGGTTGTAAGGAAAATATCCCGAATGCGCAATTTATTTTCAAATTTATTTCTTTCGTTATCTACATACAACAACCAACGAGATTATGTACATTTTTTCCTTTATATTATTCTACGACATATCGTCATTTGTCAGGTAATTTGCAGATCCCGCTTCTACTGAACTCCTGGTGTTTCGATGAAAAAGAAAAACCTCAGAAATGCACTTTCCAAGTTGCCCCTGTCGTCAAATTGTTTCTCCTGCAGTTGATCGACAAGGAAAAAATAGATGTAGTCCGTTGGGGTAGAGTCCGTTAAATACAGTGGGGGGGGGGGCAGAAAATGCCATCCAAAATACGAGCCTTTTCTGAGTCTCAGTTGCAACGAAGGGAATCGCACTGTCGTGGAGGAGGAAGATATTGACTTTTTCCCACGAAGAACAGCTTCAACGCGATCCAACTGGCTGCAGTGGACATCGCTAGTGACAGTAGTGTTCGTATAGGCAGATCCAGCGACTGACTCTTTCGCAATTCCACCAGACACTGGTTGTGAGACATTACCTTTTTGGGCGAAGTTCCGGTCTTGGCGTGGGAATTCCTGCTTCGTCCCAACTGATGCTGACGCTGACGCTTTCGCTTGTGGTCAACCTAGACTACACCACACCGTCACTGTATCGCAGGAAAAGAAAAACAGAAGCAGTCGTACTTGCTTAAGCCACATGCATACTTTGCAGCGGGCAGCGGGCAGTGGAATGCGGGCAGACCTGGTCGCCTCCCACATTCCACTGCGGCATTGTGGAACTGTGCCGCAGCCGCACGCAGCGGCAATGAGGAATGCCCGGAGGCAGTCGTTCGGTACACCGCGCTGGCCGCCGCCCACTTCCCGCCCTGCCCGCGCCGCCCTATTTCGACAAGTTGGCTGCGCGCCCGAAACCGTCGTTAATTGGCCTGACGTCGTCCAAAAACCTAACAAGTGATAGGAGACGATTGGGATGCGCATCTCGGGGAGTCTGAAGTCATTTTCAGTAGGTTCTTTTATGGAGGCAGTTGAGGAAAGGAGAACGTCGCTCTTCTCTCTAGATTCTTTCAAATTTCACCACAATTTTTTAAATTTTCGCCTCAACTAGAGACTATGGGTGATTCCGGTCAGGAGTCCTACATTGAAGGCTTATCCGTTATTGTGCGTAAGTGCAGCTGACCGTCCTCCCTTTCCAAGGATCAGACAATTTTCCTTGTGTTGAAGAACTTTCTAGTGGATGGTCGCGATGTTGTCATGACATATCTCGCTAATATGTTGCTGTACTTGTCGGAAAATGCGGACGACGCCTTGGTACTGAGACATGTGGCGGGACCTAAGAAAGCCTTGGCGCTGCAGCTGAAAACGTTTCTCCTCCAAATATGGTGAGCAAGATTCTGACTCTTGCGTCAAGAACGAAGTCAGTTCAGGATAGAGCTGCAGGGCCAAGCGAAGTAATTAAAAATGCGATGCCTCCATGTGAAGGCAGGAACCCGGACATCTTGTCCTCAGCGCGCCCCTCGCCCCGCGCCTTTCTGAGGGCGGTGTATCCAACGACTCTCCGTCCGAATGCCCGAGTCATTCCCCTGCCTTTGCCGCTGCGCTCGCAGCCGGCAGCACTGCAGCATCGGAACTATGCACATTCCTCTCACTGCGACCTCCGCTGCCGCAGTACGACTCCGCCCCTCCGCGCTATGCTTCAGAATATAGAGGTAAGTGGTAGTCGTGCCTCCGATTCTTTCGCAAAATTCGATGCTAGTATTTTTAAGCAGAGCTATCGTTCACAATATCAGAAGCAACCAGCAAGCAGGAACTATAACTATGGTCTGCCCTACGATTTTGGCAGCGCTATGCACTACAGTATGAAAACGTCAGTGATACTTCGTACAAAACCTTTACATAACAAACAGAAGACTCACTTCCGTATAAAATAATGACATTTACTGCCATATTAACCCTCAGATGATTTGAATTTTGAATTTCCAGCAATACTTCGAGCACAAATGGTATGCTCTTCCTAGAACGCAAGATATCTGTGGATAAGGAAACAGCAGTCAGTAAATGGAGGCACAATGGCTTTGACTATTGAAACAACACAGTTTTTAGCACACATTTTGCACCGGTTTCAACCTATCTGGAGTGATGAGAGGCAGGACGTCTTTATGAAGTTGCCACACTTGCAGAAATGGTTAAGTACTACCATTTTACAACCAAGTACGTCAATTCTATTGAATATCCTCCACTTCACTTGGATTGCCTTCGTTATTCCCTAAAATGCGTGGTGCATCCCAGGGATGAGCGGATTAACCGTTATCCATTATCCGTTTTCCGGTTAAGGGAGTTTTGACCTATCCGTTTTGTTGTTCATTATCCGGCAATTTTAAGCCGGACAACGAACACAAATTAGCTAATACCTAGGTTTAAACGTGATATTGGATACTCTGATAAGATAAGTTTCATAATCATAGAAGTGATCGCGAGGAACAACAGAAGGCATTCGAATCTAGAAGGGTTAGATGACTTCAGACACATGTGACGTGGTTGGAAAGATGTCTAACTTCCATCCTTCTAATGTCGTTCATTTATACCATACATCTACGAAACCTACTAATGACTGAATTGAGTTTGTCACCGCAAGTCATGTGAAGACGAAGAGTGCATACAAACTGCCTCGATGATGTTACTGACGGTCAGAAGTGAACGGCCTGGTGCGTCTCAAGAAGAGTTGTTCAGTGCCGAATTTTGCGTCCTATTCCACGATTGCAGTGTGTTGCTTGCACCGCTGAGCAGTAGTGAGTACGAGCAAAATGGGTTTAGTTTTAATCTACATAGACGAATAGAGGCGCTCCTACATATTGCTGAAGTGTGGTTATAGAAACTTTTTTCCAAAAGCATTTTCTGTACGCAGGTGTTAGTGGTACCTTCATTGTGTTAAGGAAATGATTTTCTGTAATACTCGGTGGTACCTTCGTTGTGGGCGCGTGTAGCGCAGTCGGAGGAGGCGCGACTGTCGCGTGCACCCGATACCAGGTTCCTGGTTCGGATTTCCCGCCCAGGCCAACCAAGCCCGCCATCCCTCCGGGGTGAAATGGTACCAGAGTGTCTGGGAAGGATAGAGCGCTGACTTGTTCATCGACTGGCCAGCGCAAGTCATTGTATGGCCAAATACGCATTCATGTCGCCTCCACGACATCCCGTAGAAGTAGACTGCCCTGGCGCATCCCAGAAGGGACTGAATAACGCCGTCCTTTATCCTTTACCCTTTATACCTTCGTTGTGTTAAGGAAATGATTTTGATTAAAAATCTAAATAGTGCAATTGAAATATATCAAGTTGACCTCCCTTCGCGCGTGTTGCAAAACATGAAGCTTCTTTTTATCCCATTGCCTTCTAGAGACACTCTACCTCCACTTTTATAGTTTCCATGTGTATTTGGACCTCACAATGGCTTGTAGTGGTTAGCCTGTAGACAGTTAGTATTTTATCCATCTCATTCCTCGTTCTTCTTAGATCTTGGAATACGGTCGAGCAAGGGCAGTGGTCCTCGTCAAGCTGCGAAACCGAGACTGTTATATAGAAATATTCGGGTACAGCCGACTCCTTTCTAGCATGGGCAAGTCAAATGGCGCCGGAGGAGCTACTCATCCAAGTATCATTCTACATATTTTGATACAGCCTTTATTCAAAAAAAAACCTGGCGAATGATGAGTAAAACAACACAAGAAGCCCCCATGGGACATTACAAAATACGGGCAAATTGCTGTCTGATTAAGACGAATGTGAGCGAATAAGAGGTAAATGAGTTTCACATTCTCTTCCTCCAAGGGTGAATTATGAGCTCTTCGACTGCTGCTTCCATTCAGTTAGTTAGTTGTTTTGGGCATCCTTTGTCTCGTTCTCCCCCGTCGTTTTAAACAGCAAAAAAGATGAAAAATTGTAAGTAGCACCGTGAAGCAGCCCCTAGGTGAATAAATTCTCAAACTCTCCTTATCTTTTTCATACATTGAGGCGATAATGGCAAAACATCAGCCGAGTATAGTCTGCAAAACAGTTTCAGTTTCACAGCTTGATGGTCTCACTACTTGTCCTCCCCGATAAGCTTGACAGCAGTTCGCGAAACTTGGTGAGGAAGTTGTGCTTGGCTTGGCTCGCAAACCGAACTCGACACTCAAACTCTTTGGTTGGCAATTAAGAAACGTTTCTTCTTACTGAAGTTTCCTGAAAATCCCTTAGGGCTTTGCTAATCTAGTAGCTGCACTAATTTCAAAAACCTCCGTTGGAATAGGTAGAAATGTCTTATACTTCGATAGTAGTTGCGTACCGGTTCTGCTGTTGCAATTGGAGCAACAGAGAACCAGTTTTATTTTTTGTTGTTTGTTCGTTATCCGTTTTTCCGTTATCCGGCAATTTTTAGGCGAAATTATCCGTTATCCGTTATCCGGGATTCAAAATTTCGTTATCCGCTCATCCCTAGTGCATCCCGCAAAGGGACTCAATAACTCCGGCCTTTGTCCTTATCTTCCATAAACGGTGCATGGTAGCACCGCAGAGAGAGAGAGAGAGGCTGACTGCCGCCTTCAACCGAAGCAAGGTTCTTGGTTCGAGTTCCATCCAGACCCACCGAGACTTCGATCCCTCCGGGGTAGGTGATTTGGTACCAGACATGTGTGGGAATTAATAACACTGATTTGTATTCGACTTGCCACCGCAAATCATGTTGTAGGCCAAATACGCATTCAAGATACCTTCACGTTTGGGGGAAGGAGCAGCGCCGTTCCTATTTTTTTATCTATTTTCTGTCTCACTTTTCTTATTTCCTTTATTCCACCTGCGACTACGTCTAATGGCCTCTGAACAGACTTGGTTGACTTCATGAATATCTTCTCAGTCTTTTCTAATCGAAATGGGAATCGCGCAGCAGCCTGGGAGAAGGGGTAATTCGCAGGGATGTGCGGAATTTCCATTTCCGTGTTCCGGATTCCAGTTTCCAGTCATTTTGAGCTCTTCCGTTCCGTTCCGTGTTCCGTCTAGTTTTGTACCTGAAGGCGGAAACGGAAATTGGCACTGTTCAACACTGGTCTTCTGTTGCACACAATTAGCTTATCACGTAAAAAGAGTTCTCCTTCATATAATTGTGAGAGTAATAGTGTTTGACAACCATAGTATTAATATACTTGAAATTGGTTAGACTACCAATAGAAAGTACTCAAAAATGGCAACAACTAAGTGCAGGGTAAAATTAATGTGCCAGCGAAGGCTATGTATGGATTGTTTGCTAAGAAAATGCACTCAACATTTGAATGAGCATAAATTTCTTGATACATTTTTTACAAATAGCTACAAAAAGTTTCTAAGCCTATAGCGCAGTATCATGAAGCAAAGGGTTCGGCGAAGGTTGAGCTATGCGTTTTTCTGCTCAAGATGGCATCAATGCTCCAGAGCGAAGGTGCACATTTCAATTTTCAATTCATTAGGCGTGATATTCATCCATATAGACATCACATTTCATCACATAGGCATCACATTTCTAATGCAGCATCACGAATATCTACCACGAGCTATTATTTTGATTGACTAGGGTGACTTATTAAATTCTGAAACAAGCCCATTACTTCGAGAATCATCTAGGAACTGTCCAGCTGTGTCACCTTCATATCAGGGAGCTTCTAGGCTGGCATACACTGAATATTCCTACGGAAGTGTAGACTTACCATAACTGATCAGTCGTACAGTTATCATCTTAAATCCCAGAATGAATTCTGAGTACTATTATACTTTGGTGATAAAAATATAACTGTTAATTTTTAGTATGCAGATATCTGTCTAGTCAACACGTCGTCCATGTTGCTACAGGCTTCTAAAAATGTTGAGAGGAATGTCTTTTCTAGAAGGAAGATGATTTAGGTGGCTGCTCCAGTTTTAGACTTCACCCGAGTGAGTTTTGAAAAGCTGGTCTGCAAGCAGCCTGAAGGGGTTAAGTTGGTTAAGCCTTCTCAAAGTTTAAAAAAAAAACAGCAACAAAAAGTCAGAGAAAACCAGTCGCAGAAACTAGATATGGAAACAGCGAATAGACTGCATACTGAAATGATGAGAAATAACAAGACAGGACCATGAATTTGTTTTCGTTTATTGCTCTAGCCATAGCTAAAAGGTTATCATAACAATATTATGAATCCATGCCTTGCTATGTTATTCAGTTCTGTTATGTTATGATGACGATTACCATTAATCTGTTGAAGATTCTGCGGCTCGCAAAGATCTGAGCAAGATAAAGTGGAATAGAAGCCGCCTCTGACGTATTTAAGATGTTCTTTTGAAAAAATGGCAAATATGTGTCATTTCCGTTTCCGCGTTTCGTATTCCGGTTTCCGGCTATTTTTGAGCGTTGCGTTCCGCATTTCCTCTTCCGCTTTTTCCGAAAAATTTCCGCACATCCCCGGTAATTCGCAATGAGGAAGCTATCGACCAGACGCCCATTATCGATCGGTTCTTTAGATTTTATACAAATGCCACCCTTTGAGTGGGAATCACGCCAGTAATAATTCTCAACACGTAATCAATATCGATCGGTTGTTACAGTTTACTGGGACGAAGATGCTGCAGGTAGTAGATGCTTTGCCAGGTCGGCTGGCTGCTGGTTCACCATATTTCGGCAAACAGGTGTCCTTTCTGATTTGAAAATTGAAGGACTTAATACATAAGAAGCGAGCGCACTGGCTAGCACAAACAGCGACGTCACTAAACCGTCTAAAGATGAAGAGCACATGGCAAGCTAAGGTAGAGCAGCTATCTCCTCTGCTTGTACAGCTTTCTTCCTACCCTAGCAGTTCAAAAGGCAATGTTTCAAAACCGTAGTATGTCCCAACTTGCAGATCAAGTAAATAGTTTTTCTTATGTAACCAGCCAGACTCGCATCCCTTCCTCCACCCCTATGTTCAACATCGGCATTATAGATCGTCAGTGACGTTTGTGCTAATTAGTGCCTTCGCCCCTTAGGTTCTTCGACTGCCCTCCTGATGCCCACCGGAAGCCTCCTTCACTTACTCTGACTGCAGGCAACTTCACCCCTCGTCTTCAAGCGATCAACGTCATGCAAAAAAATCGAAATTTTCAATAGGTATGAGCGTTTGACCGACTTTGATCACACGACGGAAAGCCTTTTTGTCAAAGCCGGAGGATAGTAAAGTGAGTGAAGTGAGTGAGTGAAGGTGCAAAATGTTTGCCTGTTAAAGCAAATACGGTTGTTAGAACATCCTTTTCAAGCTCCAGCCTATTCCGCTCGCTTCACGACGTAGTTCAAAACATAACAGGAATTTCTTGGTTATAATTCCTAGATAACGGCGCTTGAGCTTTTTTTTTTCGAAAAAAGGTGTTCTGACGCATGGCCATGGTATTCAATACTGACCTATAGAGAACATTCTTGTGTCGCATTAGGACTTCATTTCACTAGCAGTGTTCAAATAGGATTTTGAATGTCTTTGTATTATTATCGAGACCCATTATTGGTGGTGAGTTCAATATACTGTGCTCTGAAGCTATTTGTCGAGTCACAACATTAACACCTTAGATAAAACAAAAATCTTAGGAATTTCTGCAATATCCATTATTTTTTTAACCACGGTTTCTTGACTCTCTTGTTGATAGTCGTTCACAGTATGCAATCTTACCAGAAACTCATGATAGCTCATGATAAATAAGTAGCTCATGATAAATAAGCTCATGATAAATAAGTAAAGCCATATAATTGTGATAATTTAATCATGAAAGTATGAAAAACAAGGAATTAGTTTGGTTTTCGTTTCACACGGGCCCTTAGACGAAAACCAAACAGACAGAGTATCCTTCCCCCTGTGCTCGTCAGTAAGGGAGGGGAAGGAAGAAGGAGTTGCTGCTTAAACTAACCTGAGCTCCTCCTGTTGAAGTTGGACTTGGCGAGCAACAATTGAACGTAAAGAAGCAAGTTTTAGATGTTGTAGATAATTAACGCTATAAGGATACCACCAGAAAAGAATAAACCTTGAATGAAAGGTGTTAAGGAGATGTAAGAAGGGTAGCAGTAAATTAGAATAGATAGAGCAACTCGCAGCAGTGGCACGGAGAGTGCAACGTGGCTCAAGGAGAAGATCCACCACGGAGAAGGGGCTGGATTAGTTGAAAAGGGGGAATGGTTGTTAGGGAAGGAGTTAGTTAAGGTGAAGGAGGAAATAATGATGAGGTAGACCCTCACGCCGAACCACCAAACGCCCTCCAGTTCACCACCACGAGCCAATAAGTTAGGGAGTATGTTTTTATAGTTTATGTACTAGGTTATTAAGACGTGATAAAATTAATGAGCCGCTGGAAACAACACTAATCAAAGCACTTACATAACGAGTCCATTATTTGAATTTTAGAGTGACCTAGATCGTATTTATATTGGATAAATTTGTTTTTATGAATGCATTTAAATAACGAGCAATTGAAAAAGTTACTGTCATATCCTGACTCAAACAGTTGCCTTTTAGTATGCAAAAGTCTAGTTACGAAATCATCTTTAAAACTACAGGTGCGTGCAATTCTTAGAATTTCTGCATACATCGTGGCTTTTTTGATATTAGATGACAGATTGGCATCGAAATGAGGAAATCTCTTGATACTAAAATTAAAGGAATCTGTCTTATTATAAAGCTTAGTGGTTAATCGATTGCCTGAGCTCTTTATTTCCATATCTAAATAGTTGCACGAGTAGTCGTTGTCATGAGCAATATCTAGGTTCAGGACATTATTATAGACGTTGATAAGTTTGTTATAAATATCATTAGTGCTGCTGTTATGGACAACTAAAATGTCGTCCATGTAACGGAACGGAATGAACAAGTAGAGATTAGGATGAGTAATAGAGTAAACATATTCGAAATATGTGAGAGTTAGATCAGCCATAAGAGGACTTGCATTACTACCCTGCGGTACTCCCACTTTTTGAATAAACAAATGGTCAGAGAATTTACAGTAGCTGTTACTAAGAAGGTAATCTATAAAATAAATTATATCGTGTATAGTGTAATATTTATAGTTTTTATTTCCTACAGAGTTACTGTAGAAGGGTTTATTATAACCATTATAGGCAATGAAGTTTTTGTTAGCATTTTTAAAACAATTTTGAGTATCTCTCTAATATTGTTAAGAATATTGCAGTGGGGTAAATTAGTAAACATATTGGTGAAATCCGCTGAAAAAAAAAACTTTTATATTGTGCCCTCGTATATTTTGTATCCGTTCGCTTATATTAATGTTTTGAATAGACCAATATCCTATAAATCCTCTATTTCTGGTTCTAATGGTGTCGAAGTAGTTATTAAAATGATTCCTAATAAACTTAAGAATATTAGCTAAAAAGACGGAGAGTGGTTTAAGGCTGCTATCTGCCGCACCAGTTATGAACCTGAATTTAACTGGTGTTTTGTGTAGTTTAGGTATACCATAAAATATTGGAATATTACTTCGCGGCAACAATTGTAGTTCGTTAACAGTATTGAATTTAATGTGTTTTTGAATAATTTCTGCAGTGGTGTTAGAGTCTACTAAGGTGTATGTGTTATTTGTAGATGAAGACATAATGGTTTTATTAACCACACTAAAGCCCATTTCTTTCATAACGCATTGAAGATAAAACATTTGCCATACAATACCATAATTATTAGAAGCCTTGTCTAAAGGGCAAAAAACCCATGTGTTTTGAAGACTTCTGATTTCCCGAACTCATAACGTAATCGAGAGCAAAATGTCGTCCTTGACGCAGAGGCGAGCAGCTCCTAAATCTTTATTCGAAATAAATACACGTGCGAATTCATCAAGTCGTTAGTGCTTCTAAAGACAATAACGGCAGTAAAAAAGACCAGACTGCATGTGAGGAGTATTTCAAATCTATAATACGTGTACCGTTTGGCAGCGGGTCAATAAACGGTCGACCGACAATGATACCTCTCGACGGCAACTATAACAGAACAATGGGCTCACCATTCATCTCATTTATCGACCTCTCAATGATAAACGAACACTACCGATGCAAAGGTGAGTTATGCGTTTCATTTCTTGGACAGATTCAAGTCAGGCGACCTTGAAATAAAGGGTAATGAACCTTGGCAGCGCGACAGGAGGGGCACCCGCCCAATACTGAGGGGCGTGGCGTCAAGAGGAACACCGTTGTTCTGCGGACTGGAAACTTTTGTTTTGCATGCGAAAGGTCTCGTAAGGCAGCCAATAGACTCTTGGTGAAGCCAAGGTGGTTTGTGGGTATTTGAAAGTGCATCACGCTTCCAACGTTAAGTTTTGGTGGTTCTAATTTCCCTCTATCACATATATAATTTTATTATTAATATTTATTGGTAAAATCTCACAACTAAATACCGAGTATGAGCAAACAACGTCCAAGGCACATAGCAACCACAAGTTGACAAGTTGCACTTAGGTTCAGGTGATTTTACTCTATTTTCCTAATTCTACTTTACCGTTTCCTTTTCCTTTGCCTTTTCTCGTGGGTCCGCAGACGTGTCCGCTCTGTGGTCTTATAACGTCTCGGAGAAGTCGAAGCTACGGAAGCCCACGCACCTCTCGCCTTGGTTTCGAGGTCCTTTTATCGGTCTCGATTGGGGCGGAGAATTAAAGTCAGGCGGAGCCGGACAAAGTCCATCGTGATCGTCGAGGTCACGACAGTGGGTGAACAAAGGGGATGAGAGGAAGATCGCACGCCCTCCCCCCCCCCAGCAAAGGCGAGTGTACCTCCCCACCGTCTCCTAAATTTTTTATTTCGCGACTGTTAAGTCGGACCGAAAGTTCCCGCCGTTTTCAGTCTTTATAGAGTTCCCAAATCTTCGGAGCACATCGTTGACACCCTTTTATGACCGGCGAGGTTTCTTCTATCAAAGCTCTCTATGAAATTAGTGGTCACACTTGACTGCCGATTTTTAGACGGTTCTTGCCTGTTTTAGCACTTAATTGATTAATGTTCGGTCTTAGAGTTTCCGAGATTCACCGCCTGATACTACGAACAAAATCTGGCTATTCGACTCACACAAAATTTAGCTGAACCCTTTAATTTTTTGAAAGAGTTTTGATGCATTTTAAATGCACTGTAAAGTTAATTTCTTTCTCCACACAATGCTACCAAGACCAGGCGACGACTAGAAAGCTTCAGAAAGGCGCGGGCATGAAATACACTGCAACGGCTGCAACTATCGGTACGGCATAAGATTTGCTTTCGTATTCAAGGAGCTTGACTGAATTGAAAATTGTAACTGCTCCATGAGTACGATGGTTAATGTACATGAGTAAAATTTAGGTACTTTGCTACGAAAATATGTGGCGAACCGTGATGCAACTAATTTTTCTGAAGACCTTCGACTAGAACAATTTGAACATGCTTAGAGATCAATATTAAAGCAAGCACGTTTAATAAGAGACTACATCCAATTCCAGGACTATATTTTATTAGGAATTCTTGTTTCAGAAAGATGCAAGGAGAGCTCTTCGGTCAAATGTGAAAGAGGCGGTTTTCCACATCCACGAAATTGCCGAAAATGTATCTGTCCAGGTGGATACGGCGGAACCCGGTGTGATGAAAGGGTGAGGGATTCGGAAGATTTTTTTTCATAGAGATGAAGGCTCTTCGTCAACAATTTTCAGCCGCGCGGTTGTGGGAGAACCGTTGAAGCTTCATCGGAATGGCAAACTCTCAGAGATACCATAGGCGTACAAGGCGCTTTATTAGAACACTTTACAAAATGCCACTACTGGATTGAGGTATTCAGTGTGAATGCTCTTTCAAGCTGTAGTTGCCCAAATTACGGAAATTGTGCAACAAGATGAATCAGCAAGCAATGACACAAAACGACGCTTATTTCCCAAAGTTTTTCGCTGTCAAACCAACACTTCTCATTCCTTTCAGTCTCCAAGAAACACTGTCATCGAAGTTAAACTTGTCAGCTTCACGAAAGTTCTCTCGCAGTATGGCTGCCTCAACGCTGGTGTAGAAATCAAAACGAACCAGGACCAGACCGTCACTGGCTACAGGTGGCTGATTCTATGCAAACCCATTCCACCTTTTCTTTTATTGATATGCCTCTTTACAGATTTTGCTCACCTCAAGATGCAGGTGTAACACTTCGTTCCCACTCAAACCTCGTGCCAATCATAACTAATAATAGATATCACCAAACTACAACTGAACTACAGTACCGCAGCAGTGAGACTGACGAACTTTTTTTTGCTACATTCATAAACCACACGAGTTCCAGTTTTTTCAGTTCAAGCTAGTTCTCAAAGTGCGTCTACCAACCCTTCTATGTCTGCAGCAAATAAGCCGTCTGATAACGAGAAGGGAATCAATCCATAATTCCTTGTCACGTTTTGTTGCTTTAACGTAACAACTTAAACTGTATTTGACCAAATAAATAAACTGATTGCTTGCAGCCTTGTTTTAAGAGATTGTAAATGCTTGACCAATTCCTTGAACATGGAATTTCTGAAAACTAGCCATTTATATATATATATATATATATATAAGTTCAAAGAACCAAAGAAAAGGAACAGAGGATGCTTCCCTTCGCTTCCGCTTCCAATAGTGGAAAACTTAGACGTCTGGATATTTTCGCTGTTTTCGCGCTCCTTCAATTGCGCCCCGTAATTCTCCCTATTTTCTTCCTATTTTGGCCGATCGATAGCTCTTAGCGGACTATTGTGTTCGCAGTATGACCTGAACTACCCCAGGGCTGAAGTTTTGTATGGCTCCTAAATGAGATCCAAAAAACGATAATTTGATCAATGTCGATTGATGGCAATCGACACTTTAAAAACGATCTTCAGATTTTTGTCTTTACAGACCTCGACTACCCCAGCGCTGAAGCTTCCAGCTAGGGAAGACGTCTGGGTAATTTTCGCTATCATTCTCTTGTTCACTATTCTCCCCGTGATTTCCCCCTATTTTCCCACCACTTTTATAACTAGTTTATGACTCATGGCAGACTACTATGTAGTATAATTTATGGCGTTGTTTAAGATAAACTTTAGAAAGCACGACAAACTGCTACACAGACTATTATTCGTACAAATGAAAGCTTAAAGCGAGACAATTCACTGAGGTGGAGATTGAGAGGTAAAAACTAGGGGCAGTGAACGTTTAAAAACTGAGAATTCTGTCAGAGGCCATCCGCTTGAAGGAATGAAAATTAGGAGATGAATGAACTATCGTGCTTTAAAAAGATACATACGTAGATTCAGCTCTTACAAGAAATGATTGCGCTCGGATAGTAGTGCTAGGTCTTGGGTAAGTCAATTTATAGCAATAGCCTCGTGTCTTCGATGTATGTAACTGTAGAATGTTGCCCCATCAACAGCACACATTCCAGACATGATCTCAAAAACCATGGGAACATCTCTTAGCTTACGTGTTTCCAAGGAATGAAGACCCAGAAATTTATTTCTAATTGTAGACCTTGATGATATCTCTCTACATGTAATAACCACATCAGAAACAAAATTAGAAAAAAAGTAGTGTTGAAAACGACGAAAGCGCCACCTGCTTTACTTGGATTGAGCACAAGCTTCAGAGTTTGACGACGACCCTGTTTTACGATGGACTAAGCACGCAACTGACTAGACATTGGATCCGAAGCCGATTCGGATAATTCGGATGTGTCACTAATTTGTTCACTGATTTTTGCCGAAATTGAATGTGCCCTGATTTCGGTAATTCCTGTGATCCCAGTTTTAATGTAAACGTTACACTTACTACCTGCTCGTCGGCCGAAATGTAGAGATTCTGGTGTTTTTTCTCTAAGTATGAGACTGCCAGATTACATTTTTTCCAATGCATGTAATGAATCTAATCCCATACAGTAGAAAACAAAGTAAGCATGACTTTTTTAGGATGATGATCGGGTTTAAGAAGGGATGTTGGAGGAGCATCCTTATTTACCCAGACAAAATCCCGCTTCTTGTTATTGTGAAGAACCCATTTTTCATCTACTGTTATAACCCGGCCTACAAAAGCCTCATTATTAAAGCGAATTAGCAGGTTGGAGCAGGTATCGAAACGTGCCAGACGCTGCTCATCGGTCAACTCACGATGCATCCGCTTCGATATTCTGCACCTCGCCGATCCTCGTCAAATGTCTTGCTATTGTGCTGTTATGTACGTCAAGGTCATTTGCTGACGTACATGTATTTGTCTCCGGACTTGCTCCAACGGCTCTCCTCAAAACTTTATCGTCAAACGACGACCTGTGCCCGCTACTCGGTCTTTTCCCGATGTTAAATCGCCAGAAGTGCATTTTTTAAAGTAGGGCCTCACCGTTCGTTCTTAAGTACAGTACGAAGAGCACCAGATGGTTACCAGATTCCTTTGCCGCAGAACGCCCCAATTTTAATTTCTAAGGCATAGTGACTCGATACTTGCGACTGTTCACTATTTTACGTAGCCCTGAAAAGTCAACTAGAAAAACTATGGCGACTTGTTTTCAGAAAGGGCAGAAAAACCTACCGAACGGTATGTGTGGCTTTCCCTGAGACATTTATTTATACACCAGCCGTCAGTGCAGCTTGTCGGCCGCACTAACGAATTCTTAACGGCTTCGCCATAGAAACAACTTTTCGTCGCCGCGTCGCTCATCGCTCTGCAAGGGAGCGCGACGGCGATCCTCCGAGGACCAACCGTAAACACCACGCGCGGTGCGAAAAGGTATGCTATGCCTTCGATGGGGCGGGAAGCCGTCGCACGTTGCGGCGGCCGCGGCGAAAGTTACTTCGACTATTCGGCCGCGAGAGGTGAAAAAGTCATTAACTGAGCGACGCGATAGCATAGCGCTGGTGGGACCTTAAGCGGTACAAATGCTAGCGATTTCCAGAGGGTCTGTGAAAGACTCCAACTGAATCACACAAAGACGATGTTTGTGAGAAATGGAAGAGCGTCTAAAGTGAACGCCTCCAAATGCTTCAGCAATATGTGTCTATGTAGCAATCACAGCGTAGCCGACAACGTCGTGCCGAAGCTGCGCAGATGTGAGAGAACGGCTTTGGAAGCATTGAAGAGCGCCTTAGTTGTCATGAAGAACTTCTAGCTCCGCTACCCTATGCACCTCTTGACTCGACTGTTGCGCCTAGCTGGCGCGCGTCTAGGAAACCTAGGCCATACGAAAGCAGAACGAACAAGGGACCAGTGCTGCACAACGAGAAGTTAACAGGTGGATTTTGTGATGTCATTCAAGCGGTGCGAAACTTCAACCCTGGAGGTAGTCGAGGTCGCTGAAGGGTAGTCAACGACTGTTTTGTATTTATAGCCTCTACTGCCTTTCAGTATCTTCGCCGTTTATAATGAAATAGGTGATTCTCTGAATATTTTATGGCATTCAAAAATGTTGGATTTGTTCGTCTTGAGCTGTTGGTTCCTGAAGCTGTGCACCGGTATTGTTACAGCACTTTATTCGGCTTACGTTTCGGCGGTATCGCCTTCGTCGGACCCTGGAAGAGTCCAAATAATATTCGAGAAACTACTCTCCCAAAAGTCATTTCATACTACAGATAGACATTCAAAGGTCAATGAAGTGAAGAAAGCGATGTGGACAAACGACGAAGGGCTAACCTTTGTCATGGAAGCCGAGGAACTCCACCAGTCACCGTCAGACGGAGGTGAACGTTGGTGAATGACTAAAGCTCTAAGGACCACCTACCCTAAGGATCTCCCAGAGCATGACCGTGTAGGTCGAAACCCACAAAGGCTGAAAAGGGTGCCAGTTCCTGCGTCAACGCCACACACTCGTCTCTGCGATTGATCTTGGGGTTTCGCGGTGCGATCCAGAAGGCCTCTAGTGTTTATCGCGCGGACACGTCACTCTCGCCTGCAAGAATCGTGACAGCCACCTGAACCATTGCGCCGCTAGGCACTCGACACTGTGCTCGCCCATTGGAGTCGATTTCTGCAACCTCCTAATGCCATCTAGGTGCCTCTTCTTCCTAATACACAACGACCTTCCCGTTTATCCGACGTACTCCCTGCATTCCCTGCATGACATGAGGTACAGCATCCCCGAAGTCATGCAAACACCTTGCTTTCCAAAACGACACACTACACACGAGGGGATAGAACAGCTTCGATCGTACAATCCGTTTCGAACTAGTTGTCCCTTCAAATTCATAGGGGGGGGACTTCTACCACCCTCACCAGTTCATGTAGGTCTGCCTTTCGAAAGCCGCGGATTTCCCTGCTGACCCTGTCCGATATGGTGTGGAGAAGGGAATTTTGTTTTACTCGGCCTCGTTCCTGTTTGCAACCACTGAGCGACGCCTGCGTTTCGTAAGAATCCGTATAGAGGAGTACCCATTCAAGGAAGCGATGTGCCCTGCAAGGTATCTAGACAGCGCCTTCTGAGTGCTGTCAGACGACACTGCGAGCGCTATTCGAAACATATTGGTGACTATGGCCCTTTTCATGTTGGATGGATGTGCAGACCGGAAGTGGAGCAGTATGTTCCTGTTGCTAGGTTTGCGATGCCACTTCGTTTTGATCAACCTCCTAGATAGGCTAAGCTGCACATTGAGTAATGTGAGCCAATCATCACTTGGTGTTTCCCTAGTAAGGCGGATATAGTTGAACTGCTTGCTTAGCATTTCGAAACAGGCATCCATTTCAACTCGCGTTGAACACACCACAAAACAGTCGTCGGTATTCCGACTGTAGAATATTGGCCCGCGCACCGACACTGGAGCTTCCCCTTTAGATATGAATGTCACTGCTAGGACATGGGCTAAGCGCTGACCTATTGCTAGGCTTCTTGTCTGCTTGTAGAAGTCCCCTGATCACTTAAAAACATTGCACATGAGACACTCGATGAGCGTCAATAGTTGGTGAGCCCGTATAAATTGAAGTGTGCCTGAAATTCTGTGAGTATCTCCAGACTGCTTGTAGGGCGCTATCCTTCGGCACGTATATAGCGCAGTGACATCAAACAACTCCATAACCACTTCCTCGTCCACAATGATACGGTGGAACTTTTCGATGAAAATGTGAGTGTTTGGTAGATGCATGGGTACAAGCCTCAAAAGTTGCACCAAGACCAGATTGAGGAACCACGAAATCCTACGCAGTTCGGCCTTCAAGCGCGCCGTAACGGCTCTTGGGAGATTTGCCGATTTGGCAACTTCTGACCGTACTCTTTTTAATCTGCCGTACTGTTTAGTAAACTCCTGCTGGGTTGAGGGACTTAGATGGTACCATCTTGAAGATGTAGCCTTCTGATTGCTCTATCCAACTGCTGCGACAGTACGACAAATTCTCCTCCCTTATCGCTAACAGTGACCTTTATTCTGCCGGCTCCAACCATTTCCCAGGTTTCCCCCGCAAACCTCGTTTCTCCCCTGCAGTGACGTTGCATTCATGTCGTCTGCTTGAACACCGCTGCAACATTAAGAGTACAGAAGTGGAAAAGATGCAGAATTTTGCATCTATCTCGTAGTTTGGTTCCTGCTGCATCCGATACGTGCTAGGAAATGGAGGGGCGGTATGCCAGCACCACTTACAGTCTGATGCCCGTTACCTCGCTCATCGATCTTTGCCCTGCACCTGAGACGGTCATGTAGGACTGGAAGCCACCCACGATCCTGCGCGCTGTGCTATGGGATAGAGATTGACTGGGCGCAAAACTAGGACCCAAATCAAGCGCGGTGAGGGCATCTCTCGATAACGCTACGTCGCCAATCACAGTGACCCTAGCGCAACGCCGTTCACCCACACATTCTCCAGAGCTGCCGTCAGAGATGTAAGGTACTCGCCCTATTGATATATTGTTTTCATCACATCGCTTCTTTTCCATTAAACCTAAGAATTTTCTCTGCAGTTTTACCTTAACCTTAGAGCGAATAGAACCACAAATGCATTTGGACCCACCCCCTATTCTCTTCCAAAGGCGATCTGGCAGAAAGCGTTCGCATGACTGCTCCTTAGACACACATTTCAACAGCAATGAATACGGATGGTTCTGCTTGCTCTTGATGGTCATCTTCAGGATATAATTCTCGACTCCGCGTAACTTCTTGTCGTCCTTTGGGAGGCTGCATGTCTCGTGCAGTTTCTTTGACGCGATGAAAGAGGAATGACGTCGTTTCGATGAAAGAGGAATGACGTCGAATGACGTCGTGCCTTGCCAAGACGACTTTCTGCCTTAGCGAGAGGGCTTCCATGACAAGTCGGGAGAAGTTAGCTGGTACGTGAGTAGACTCCATGTCCGACTTTCCATGAATTTGGATTGTTGGATTTTTTAGCATGGCGTCACCATATTAGCGGAACAATTACGTGTAGATTTATAGTCTCAATCTTTTTGAGTACTAATCAATATCTCTAGAATAGCAACTCCTCTTCGTTACCCTTTCTATAACTTGCCCGTCAACATAGATAAGATGTTCGTCCTGCTGATAGAATGACATAGGTGACAGCTACAATTGATGGGGGCTTCCCGCCTCATCGCGGGCATGACATACTGGCGGTGTTTAACGTTGGTCCTGGAAGGATCGCCGTCGCGCTCGCTTGCAGAGCGATGAGCGACGCGGTGACGAAAAGTTGTTTCTATGGCGAAGCCGTTAAGAATTCGTTAGTGCGGCCGACAAGCTGCACTGACGGCTGGTGTATAAATAAATGTCTCAGGGAAAGCCACACATACCGTTCGGTAGGTTTTTCTGCCCTTTCTGAAAACAAGTCGCCATAGTTTTTCTAGTTGACTTTTCAGGGCTACGTAAAATAGTGAACAGTCGCAAGTATCGAGTCACTATGCCTTAGAAATTAAAATTGGGGCGTTCTGCGGCAGAGGCATCTGGTAACCATCTGGTGCTTTTCGTACTGTACTTAAGAACGAACGGTGAGGCCCTGCTTTAAAAAATCCACTTCTGGCGATTTATCATCGGGAAAAGACCGAGTAGCGGGCACAGGTCGTCGTTTGACGATAAAGTTTTGAGGAGAGCCGTTGGAGCAAGTCCGGAGACAAATACATGTACGTCAGCAGAGGACCTTGACGTACATAACAGCACAATAGCAAGACATTTGACGAGGATCAGCGAGGTGCAGAATATCGAAGCGGATGCATCGTGAGTTGACCGATGAGCAGCGTCTGGCACGTTTCGATACCTGCTCCAACCTGCTAATTCGCTTTAATAATGAGGCTTTTGTAGGTCGGGTTATAACAGTAGATGAAAAATGGGTTCTTCACAATAACAAGAAGCGGGATTTTGTCTGGGTAAATAAGGATGCTCCTCCAACATCCCTTCTTAAACCCGATCTTCATCCTAAAAAAAGTCATGCTTACTTTGTTGTGGTGTTGTGAAGGTGTAATCCAATACAGATTTTTTCCAACCTGGTCAGGCAGTCACAGTAGTGTCTTACTGCAGTGATTTAGGCAAACTACGAGAAGTTTCAAAAATTATGGCCGAAAGTGATAGAGGAGGGTCGCTGCTGTTGCAGGACAACGCAAGAACACACACCTGACAAATCACTCCGCGAGAATTGACCCACTTTGGTATCGAAGTTCTCGCTCACCCAGCATATTTTGCCGACCTTTCCCCCACTGACTGTCATTTTTCCGAGCTCTTGATTCTCATTTGCTTCAGAAACAATTCAATAATTTGACCGATGTTGAATGCGCCCTCCTCGATTTCGTTAAATCCTGTGATCTCATTTTCTACTGTACGGGATTAGATTCATTACATGCATTGGAAAAAATGTAATCTGGCAGTCTCATACCTAGAGAAAAAACACCAGATTCTCTACAATTCGGCCGACGAGCAGGTAGTAAGTGTAACGTTTACATTAAAAACTGGGATCACAGGAATTACCGAAATCAGGGCACATCCAATTTCGGCAAAAATCAGTGAACAAATTAGTGACGCATCCGAAATATCCGAA
>CANDYH010000186.1:0-15602 GCA_947396885.1 Heligmosomoides polygyrus polygyrus | reverse complement strand
CACCAAGCTTGCACCTCTCGCTCTAGTTTATCTTTATCTTCGTTGCTAGCATTACGTCGTCAGCATAAAGCAACGTCCAAGGAACGGGCTCCTGAAGATCTCGTATGATGGCATCCATGACGACAACAAAGAGGAGTCGGGAAAGCGCAGAACCCTGGTGTACTTCGACAGAGATGGGAAACTCCATCGAGGTCCCAGCTGCAGCCTGAACTCGACTCTTTGGACAAGAGTAGAGAATTCAGCACCCACTCTATGAGCTCTTCAGGAACTCCATGTTGACGCAGGGCGTACCATATCACTTCACGCGGTACGCGGTCAAAGGCGAGGATTCGCTCGAAGATCTTCATGCTGTGTGAAAGCAAGCGAATCGGGCGGTAATTGGAGCAGTCTGCAGGACTGCCCTTCTTCTTCCAAATTGGAATCGTCGTATTTTGACGCCAACACTCAGGCACTTTCTTCTCCGCCACAACCTGATTAAAGAACTTCGCCAACCACTCAGCAGGGTACCAGTACTTGGACTTCCATAAATCAGCTGCCACGTCATCGGGCCCAGTCGCTTTGCCTGGCCTCATCTTCTTCAAAGCCGCTTCAATCTCCTCCATGGTGATCTTCTGAACGGGGCCGGATGGCTGGATGAGAAAATTCTACTGTAGAGATTTCCTCGAAGTAGTCGCGCCATCGCTTCAATGCCTTCTTGCGGTCCGTAAGAAGATGACCGTTCTCATCATTGATGCCGAAAAACTTCTCAATATCCTCGGTCTGCCTATGGCGATTCTTAGCAAGCCGGTACAGATACCGCTCGCCACGCATCGCGGTGACTCGAGCTTCTCGTTGACATCTCCATAATGAGTGGCTTTTGCGACAGCCACGGCCTTTTTTGCAGCTTTCCTCGCTTCTTGGTACTTTCGCCAGTTATCGGCCGTCTTTTCGCCGAGAAACACGTAATAAAGCGACTTCTTCTCTCGCACTTATGCTTTCACGTCATCTGTCCACAGCCATGCCTGCTTGTCGACCTTCCGTCGTCCAGGCTTCGTAATGCCGAGTTCCGACTGTGCAGCTTGACGAATCGCGTCGGTCGTTTTCTTTCAAGTTTCGTCGACAGTCGTGACTGTCGTAACCGCACGCGAGAAATCACAGCTGCTTCCTTCTCTCGTCATTCGTCACCACTTGATCTTGCAGCACCGCATCGCTCGACCTGCTTCAGCCTCGGAGGGACAATCTTCAGAGTGCAGATCAGCGGTCGGTGCTGTGGGGCGACCGTCTCATACGGCACGATCTTCGCGTCTGTGACAAGACTCCGGTCACGATCCTTCACAAGCACGAAGTTATTTGAGACTTGGAGCTCCACTATAATATGAGATGAGGTGGGAGTCGCGTTTTCGGAAGACGGTGTTTACAATGGTGAGACTATGCGATTCCGCATACTCAAGAATGCGCTCACCATCGGCGTTACGTGATCCGTATCCGAAACCACCATGACAGCTGTACCCGTCTTTCGTAGCACCTACGTGCCCATTAAGGTCACCCAGCGACTATGATGACATCTTTCAACGGTACCTCTGCTGTCTTCTCATCCAGCAGGTTCCAAAACTCATCCTTGGCTTGATCGGAGGCAGCCAGTCTGCGGAGCATACGCAGAGAAGAAGTGGTAGTGTCGCTCCTTAGCGGCGACAACGATCTTCATCAATCGATCGTCAAAGCGCTCAACGCTTACAATCTAGTCACGAAATCGTTCGGAGACGATTATTTCCGACACCACTGGTGGTCCTGGGACTTCCCACATAGAACGGCCTTGAAGCCACGTCCTATGTCCCTAGACTTACGGCAGGACCACCTCGTCTCCTGCACCGCACAGAAATCAACTCTTCTACGCTCCAGTGCTTCAATCAACTCGCACGAGCGGGTCAACGTACCGCACATTCAGCGTTGCCACGCGGGTCCTGCTTACGTTACGGGACTTTCGGACTAGCTCAGTTGCCCCCCGATGCCGTCCTCGCATCAGGGACCCCCTCTCATACTTCTCACACTCGCCGGGGCTCTGCGAGGTGCGCGTCGGCTCCCGCGACGCCGTAGCACTATCACGAAAAAACCTTGCAATGTCATGAACCATGTGATGTGACATGGGTGCTCGTAGGCCGGCCTGTCACAAGGGCCTGTCGGCCTGCAATCGAATGTCCGTGTTCGGCTTAGCTCGCAGAGCGGACAGTTTCCAGTGGCACCACCTGGAGGAACGGACATCGCCACTGCCCTTATCTAACTAACAAACAAAACCTTGTCTTATGCCATACGACGCGTAGCTATGACTTGTTTAACTCAGTACCACTATGGATCTCACTTGGTCATTCTAACTAACAAATGATTGTTCACTCCCTTTGAGGAGAGGTTTCCAAAATTTGTCTGACCACAATGTGAATTGGGTCGGATCTTAAAAGTACCTCAAACTTGGTAATTAAAGCTAAAGTTGATGGTGTGCTGCGTGACAACTAGCTCGGCGAACCCCTATCGCAGACCGGCGCCGCGGTGAATGGTTGGAACCCGTGTCAGTGCAACCAGGCGGCTTACACTAAAGCTTCTACTCAGCGCGGTGTTCATCGCCTTCCTCGAGAGGGAGTACTCGAATATGTACAGCAAGCACCGCACAAGAAAATAATTTTCTTTCGAAATTCTTTCCTCTCGGTTGCGCCATCAAATAAATTCCTTCGGTTGCTGAATAGGCGAATAGATTCCCGTAGCGGTGTGAAACGAAGGCACGGACTGGGACTATGGTTTTTGTGGAGGAGTGTCAAGGTGGTGGAAGCACGGCGCCCAGAAGGCAAATACGCGGCAAGATCCTCGTCTTGGCAGCCGTCCTGTCGTCCCTCGACTCGCTGCTGCTCACAGTCGCGGGCTGGACGAAGGCTATGAGGTCCCGGCTTGGTTCTCTGACAAGATCCAGTGACGTGCATGGCGAGGATCACCTGTTCGCCACTCGCCATGTGTGCGACTGACGCAGTACACACGTTCGCTTACGGCCATACCACGTTGAAGGCACGCCATCCCGTCCGATCTGGCAAGTTAAGCAACGTTGGGCCTGGTTAGTACTTGGATCGGAGGTTGCAAGATGATTCCCAAAACCCGTAAAAACAAAGGAGAGCATTAATAAATAGGCGAGTGAACAGAGCACAAGTGTATTTAATGTGACATAAAGGATAAAGGATAAAGGACGGCGTTACTCAATCCCTTTGGGATGCGCCAGCGCATTCTACTTCTACGGGATGTCGCGGCGGCGATATGAATGCGTATTTGGCCATGCAATGACTTGCGGTGGCCAGCCGATGAACAAGTCAGCGCTTTATCATTCCCAGACAAGTCTGGTACTAATTCACCGACCCCGAAGGGATGGTAGGCTTGGTTGGCCTGGGCGGGAAATCCGAACCAAGAACCTGATATCGGGTGCAGCCGACAGCCGGCGCCTCCTCCGACAGCGCTCCACGCTCCATAATGTGACATAACAGTGTTTTAATAGGCTTCATAGCAAATGCAGTATCCAATTGATAGTATGCTCTCACGTCTTCCGTCATTCCTCGGCCGTCCCTTCACCCGGAGTAGAATACAGCTGATAATTTCTCCATGGTTTGCAACGCTTCCTCTGTGCCTGTGTACGAAGCATTTTCAGTACGGCTAGGAAGTTTCCCGACCGTACATTTCCCGAGGTGCATCGCAGCAAGGGCCACCCGTTCCCGCCGATTAGTTTCTGCTGGGGGGAGAGCGCGGGAAATCCGACCCGCCGGGGTGAGGTATGCATTCGGCCCAAGACGATCATGTTCAAGACAAAAGTTACTGTTTTCAATACTTCGGCTAATCTTAGTGAGCGAAGGTTCCAGAAAGTACCTTTCCGCTGTGATAACCGAAGCGAAGTGACATTTCGTGACTGGATTACCCGTTTAAAACAGTCATGGTGATTAACCCTTTCACGACACGCGCGATTTTCAGGTGACTGCCGCGTGGGACAGCGCGCATTTTTCCCGCGCGCTGATTATTTGAATTATTTTATTTGTATTATTTGCTAAGTATGAAAAACATAACGAATGAAGTTTCCCAAGGACCGTCTTGACCGTAGGTATTAGTGGACTCATTGATTAATGTTGTACTATTGAGTGCTTGATAATTTTCCATGAACTATTTTTATAATGGTGTCCGACGACATCGTCGGACAATGTCGTGAAAGGGTTAAGATATTGACAGAGCACTGCACCTCAAAAAGGAAGCCCATGAACTTCCCTTAAAGATTCTCAGCGGGACCTACATGTTCCTGTAGGGCATCGGACGAGGATCACAGGAAGCTGCTAACCCCGAATCTGTCACTCTTTTTTAAATTATCACCTTTCACTACTTTCTATCAAAGGTTGAAGTCGGAGGTTGGAACATTGGAAATGGAAGCTATCTTACTAACGTGCACAACCTTACTCACCCATATCTACCGTAACCTGCCGTAGTATACCGAAATTTTAAAAACAGGTATCACATCCGTAATCACCCAAATAACTCCCATGGGCAATGTTTGGGCGAAATCTTTTCTTTCGTCCTCTCCACCTCTGGAGTCGTGAAAGGCTGCAATGCCAGTTATTCTGCGTGCACCCTTTTACTTGCACATACCCGTCGTGACCTTCTATCTCCTCCCATCATTTCACCGAAAATGGTTGCCAGATTGGTGATCTGCATCCCAGATAACCCCATAGATGAATTTGGGACGAAAAATCTTTTTCGATCTTCAGGGTTGAGGAAGTGAGTACAAGTGCTCCTATCTGCAATGCCCCGACCCGTCTCCTGTAATTGTATAGGAGAATGGTCAGGAAAAAGTACACAGCTCGATAAATACCATGAGGTGGATGAAATATGCTGTACTCGGCAACAGTAGAATTGTGAGAGTTGCGAGGAGAATAAAAAGCAGTCTGCAAAGAAATCCGAAGAGCAATGAGCATGTCTTCATGATTGGTCAAATCAATGCATGTCGATCGTGTTCACGAACGAGGTGACAATGACAAACACTGCCAAAAGTAATTAAGAACATACCACAGGGGTCATATGGGGATAGCATCCAACAGAACCTTCCTCAGCGAGGGAAGCGTCGTTTAATGAATCCGCGACTTCAGTTCACACAACAAAACCAGCTTCTTCCACATCTGACAACAGGTTGAAAGCGGGGTTAGGACACGAAGAAGGTACTATACTTGTGCTTTTCCAAAATTTTTCGAATGAACGAATAATCGAATAACCACATTTTTTCGGTTATTCGAATTTCCGAATAGTCGAATACCCCATTTTTCGAAAATTCGAATGAACGAATAATCGAATAACCCCAATTTTTCAGTTATTCGAATTTCCGAATAATCGAATAACCCCATTTTTCGCTTATTCGAATTTCCGAATAATCGAATAACCCCATTTTTCGCTTATTCGAATTTCCAAATAATCGAATAACCCTGTTTTTCGGTTATTCGAATTTCCGAATAATCGAATAACCCAATTTTTCGGTTATTCGAACGAACGATTAATCGAATATCCGAATAAATCGAATAATCGAATAAACTTCACACATAATAAGGACAGTGAGATTTTTCCTTTAACTAAGACGTACTAGACATGCCGAAAACGTCGTCCAACGTGCTTGGCAATTTGGAAGAGTAAGGGAGACCCGCAAAAGAGGAACCACTAACTGCGGAATGCCTTCAGCTTCCCATGGAACTTCGGACATACCTACGTCTTGTGAAAGAGATCGAAACGCTGATTACAAATATTTGTACCAAATTTGCCAAACGGATTTCATAAGCAAACACTAGCTGCTCAAAGTCTGCGGAATGTGTGCCGCGTGCGTTGATGCAGCGTGGACGCAGTGTTGCGCAATCAGCATTGTCGTTAGCGGCTTGGCCACCTTAGGCGGCGACGCAGCGGAAGTGTTCTCGCTTCACAGAGAGTGGTCATGGGTTCGATTCCCGCACACACCATTGTTATTGCGTTTTGCGATTTATCGTTAGTGAGAGCTTTTATCGCCATTTCCAACGCATTTTTGAACAAAAGCATCCCAACAAATGTCATTTACGTTCTTCGAGCTCCTTGTAAGTGGAAAGGTGAGCATTTTTGATTTCCCCATTAAGCATGCCAAAAACCGTATTCACTCGGCGCGCGGGAAAAATACGCGTGTCGTGAAAGAGTTAACCTGCCATAAGAAACCGGCAATTCAGAAACCGATGTCAGATTCGTGATGAGCAACCCAATTCGTAACGAAGTATGAATAACTATTTTTTCGACTTCGGTAGTACAGTGCATGGGCCCTTTTTATTTTCGAACAGCCAAGCTGTTTCAAGATGAAGAGGTGTTGTAGACAAATTATATTCTTTACACGAATGGAATCAAAAATGTACTAACCAACTGGTAAGTATAGTTAATGATGCAACAACCTTCTTGAGTAATGACGGAGGAATGCAAAAAACGTGTGCTTTATAGTGGGTGAAAGGTTTTGATCGAGAGGTCAATATCGATCGATATTGTTGATTGTAGCTTGAAAGTGAAGTTTCTTTGTTTGTATATCAATGACAGTTAGGCAGCCCGTCCCTGCCGTAGCGGTCCCGTGTGGAAAAAAATTTCTGTTCAACTTAGCATTATTAGATTGGTGCAAAAGAAATGCAGGTTTTCTGTCTTATTGGTTTTAACACTATTTTCCAATAAACTAACCATAAGACTTTTCATAAGGTGTTATACATTGTTGGAAAGCTCATTATATGCGATTTCTATGTATGTATATGGAATTTAACTCAAATCGCTTATTTAAAAAGATAATTTGGTTTTTATTTTCAGATGTCTATTATTTTTTTCATATTTTCAGATGTCTAACGCGATTTTCGTCAAATTTACTTCTGTGAGTTGAAACTGGGCCGGACTTCCGCTCAGACAGCTCAAAATATAAACGAAGTATGGGACCAGGGAAGGATCAGCTAATGCACAGTACGAAATGGTTCCAAAAATTTCGTGCCGGCAACACCAGCCTCGAAGACGAACCACATGAGAACCGTTGATAATGATCCATAGACGGCGTCAGTCGAAGCTGATCTGCGCAAACCACGCGAGATATGTACAGTTGTTCGCCATTTGAAGCAAACTGGGAAGACCAAGAAACTAAATTGACCGAAAGTCAGAAAAATCGTCGTCTTGAGATATCGTCGGCCCATCTTTTGCCCAATGCCAACGATCCGTTTCTCGAACGGATTGTGACTTCCGATGAGAGATGAATACTTTATGATAACAGGCGCGTTTGCCTAGTGGCTGAATCAAAAAGAAGTTCCCCGACATCAGCCAAAGCCGGAAATTTTTACGAAAATCGCGTTTGGATACCTAAAAATAAAAACCAAATTATTTTTAAACAACCGACTTAAATCCAGTTCCATATATTAGGTTGTGCGGAAAGTTATCAGCGTTTTGTGTTATACTGTTTGTTCTTCATCCTCTATTATTAAGTAAAAATTCAACTTGCATTGCGCATTAATGCTACTTTCTGTACAGAATTTTTCGCTCTATCTGGCTAAATAAATTATGTTTCAACGTTTTATTACAATTTTGTTCTTGAAGGGCTTTTCGAAGGATGTCGAAGGAGTAATTCCGAAAGATATTTAATTTTAACTTCAAATTGGGACAATCCGCAGCCGAGACAGCCCGACAAATCAACCAAGTGTGGAGGTCTAATAGTTCTGGAGAAAGCACTGTATGCCAGTGGTTCAGTAAATCTTGGACCGGAGATTTCAGCCTCGAAGATGCTTTGAAGAGCATTGGGAAGGTGAAAAAGCTCGAAAAGTGGATGCCCCACGAGTTGAGTGAGCGGCAAAAATAGTCACGTTTCGAGGTTTGCTCTTCTCTACCTTTACGCAACAAAACTGACCCGTTTCGGGATCGAATCATCACTTGTGGTGAAAAGTGGTTTCTGTATGATAACAGGAAACGTTCCGGGTAGTGGTTGGACTCCGATGTATCCCATAGACATTTTCCAAAGGCGAACCTCCAACAAAGAAAGGTGATGGTGACTGTGTGGTGGTCGGCGGCTAGTGTGATCCATTACAACTTTTTGGCAATAGGCCAAGCGACCACGGCAGACACCAACTGGAAGGAAATCGACGAAATGCACCGAAAACTGCGTTAACTTCAGCCAGCATTGGTCAACAGAAGAGGCCCGATTCTTTGACACGATAACGCCCGCCCACACGTTTCACAAATCGCTACTCGAAAATTGAACGAATTAAGGGTTGAAGTTCTGCCTCACCCGCCATATTCTCCAGACCTCTCACCAACCAACTACCACCCTTTCAAACACTTTCAGAACTTTCTCGCTGTAAAACCTTCACCAATCAGGACCAAGCCAAAACAGATTTCATGGATTTTGTCGAATCTCATCACAAAAATCTCAATCTCACCACATAATTTTTTCGCTGATGGAATAAGTCGACTGTTGGCCCGTTGGTAACAGTGTGCTGATTCGACTAAACCCGATAAGATTTGAGAAAGTTATGGTAGTTCACTCAAAACGCTGAGAGCCTTCCGGACAGCCTAATACATACTTAGAAAGCGAATGTAATAACCTTTCCAACAATGTATAATACCTTATGAAAAGGCCTTAGTTTGTTGTTAAAAATAGTGTTGAAACAAGGAAAACAAAAAAACCTACATCACTTTTGCACCAACCTAATAGAAGCGCTGGGAACGATCGGTTCCGACAAAAAGGCACTTTGTCGTAGGATCAAAATCGATCAGAAGCTCAATACCTATAGAGAATTTCAATTTTTGCCCGAGGTCCACTGTTCGAGGATGGGCAATTTGGGGCTAGAGTGAAGTGGAGGACCGTGCTTTGGGGCATCAAGTGGGTCGTCGAATGACCTTGGGGACGAAGGCACTGATCAGAAGAAGATTCGACATAACTGAACCTTCTGGAGATGCCGATATTAAGCGTAGTGGTGGGGGGAGGGCTGGATGGCTTCATACTGGCTTCATAAAACTACTCACCTGCTCAAGGTTGGAACACAATAAAGGATAAGGATAAAGGACGGCGGTACTCAATCCTCTTTGGGATGGGATCTACGGGATATCGTGGAGGAGATTTGAATGCGTATCTGGCCACACATGACTTGCCGTGGCCAGCCGATGAACAAGTGTGCGCTCTCTCTTTCCCAGATAAGTCTGGTACCAGTTCACTGACCCCGGAAAGATGGAAGGCTTGGTTGGCCTAGGCGGGAAATCCAAACCAGGAACCTGGTATCGGGTGCACGCGACAGCCGGCACCTCCTCCGGCTGCGCTACACGCACCCAGTAAGGTTAGCACAATAGGGTTCTCAAATATTGCCATCTGTACTGCTAGGGAGTGAAGAAGGCTGAGTTGGTATAGCAAGCAGCTTGAATTGATTGTTCTTGGCTTAGTGATACTGCAACATCAACAGCAAGTGCGTGACTGAGCACTTGTACTATGTACTAGCACTGAACTAGAACCTGTATTACACCTGCACTACGGTACCACTGTGTTTAGTCTTAATGCAAAAGAGAAGTAGCTAGAATTGAGTCGGTGCGGATCAGCTTCACTGGGAAATTTTGGATAGGAGTTCGCGGATATATTACAATTACAACAGCATACCACAGCACCTTTGACATTGCCCAGGAAGATGATCCTTAACTAACAGAGATGATCCTCAACTCCTTAGAAAAAATATGATCTAGTCATGATTTACAAGTTGATAAATGGTATGGTGCCCTCTAGTTTTATTCGGTCTCTTCTTCTCCTACAAGAGGTGCTCAATGGAAAATTCAACTTCCCAGAGCAAAAGCAAGGTATTATCCGCATTTTTCACATATGGAGCAGGAGTTGAATTTTTGAAGCCTTTAAAGGAAAACAATATACCAAACACCCAAAGGCAATTTGAAAGACTGGTTGACGGGTATCACCAGAAAACTTTGTAGTTTGATGTTGTTTTTGAGGTATTGCGTTATTGTGCAAGCCACAAGTCACTTATTTAGTCACCTGTTATCTTGTGTTTGAATCATATGTGAACTTATATATGTACCCCCTAACTTATATAGGATAAGGATAAGGATAAAGGACGGCGTTAATCAATCCCTTCTGGGATGCGCCAGCGCATTCTACTTCTACGGGATGTCGTGGAGGCGACATGAATGCGTATTTGGCCATACAATGACTTGCGGTGGCCAGCCGATGAACAAGTCAGCGCTCTATCCTTCCCAGACAAGTCTGGTACCAATTCACCGACCCCGGAGGGATGGAAGGCTTGGTTGGCCTGGGCGGGAAATCCGAACCAGGAACCTGGTATCGGGTGCACGCGACAGTCGCACCTCCTCCGACTGCGCTACATGCGCCCGAACTAACATATATATATATATACCCTATGCTTATACCCGCGTATAAAAATAAATAAATAAATAAATATTTGAATGCGCTTTCGGGCACTAGTGTATGGGGCGGTTTCTGCGTCTCCTGCCAGCGCGCGCTATTTCGCAAGACCTAGGGCGATTTGAACTTAATAAAATTGGCTTATAAAGCATTTCCGCAAAAAACGACTATGATATTCGTTCTTCCCATGGCAGATTACCCCTAGTAGACCTATTTTGAACAAGATCTAGTGCGATACACTAAATACAATAGTACTCGTTTTCGTAACGGCGAGATCCTCGACGGTGTGCTATCGAAAACAGTCGTCACCGGAATGA
Organism: Heligmosomoides polygyrus polygyrus; assembly: GCA_947396885.1. Classification (NCBI taxonomy): domain Eukaryota; kingdom Metazoa; phylum Nematoda; class Chromadorea; order Rhabditida; family Heligmosomidae; genus Heligmosomoides; species Heligmosomoides polygyrus. Next base: position 4,868 of record CANDYH010000186.1, on the reverse strand, counting down.
ACGTCGCTTACAAAGATCATCATTATGTCACATTCGAAACAAGCAAGTATTCGAAATTCGAATATTATTCGAATTTTCGGACCCCGAATAATCGAATTCGAATAATTATTAGAATTTTCGACCCTCGAATAATCGAGTTCGAATAATTATTCGAATTTTTGAACCTCGAGTAATCGAATTCGAATAATTATTCGAATTTGCGAAACTCGAATAATCGAATTCGAATAATTATTCGAAATTGCGAAACTCGAATAATCGAATTCGAATAATTATTCGAATTTGCGAAACTCGAATAATCAAATAATCGAAAATCGAATTCGAATAAATTATTCGAATAATTATTCGAATTCGATTATTCGAGCACAAGTATAGAAGGTACCCTAGAAGCCAAAATGTAATCTTCATCTCCAAAAGAAGCTGACAGTCCACCCAGGGACTGGCAGAAACCCCACTCCCGAAATCGAACCCTCCACTCCCTCCCGCAAGTCCGCCTCGCTATCCACTCGGCCATCCAGCCGCTGCCGACAGCGTTGCGAATGAGTCACTTGAATGTACACTGCAGCTTCGTTTAGGAAACGTATGATATTATCATACTACTATAATCAAACTTCAGTTTAGGCTCCAAACGTTTCACAGGTTACGTTCTAAGCACGACAGGACCATTCCAGGAGCCACTTTGCCTTATCAGCCTGCCCTAAAGTGATACAACTTTTTGCCGTTCTTGGACCACCCAGTGACCCATAGCAAAGACGAAGTACAGTTCCGTGATTCTCGTCCGGTGTTCTACAAGACCATGTAGGGCTCGTTGAGAATCTTTGGGAGAAGTTCATGGGTCTCCCTTGTCAGTGTTGTATCCATCGCATTTCTTCGCACTAACATTAGGCGTCGACGTACTAATCAAAACACCGTCACTCATTAGCAGAAATGGTTTCATAGGAGTGATTGGGGTTCACTACAATCTGAAACTTGTACGAGCCAATCGCTGTGAGTGGTAGATAAGATGACACAAGTCTACCTTAGCCTACTTCTAATTTCTCGACTTCCATGAAAATGTCATGGGTCTGCTTTGGCAGGTAGTGATTTATACCAGCAACAACTGAATTGTTTCAGCCAGGAGTGAGGACGGCAAACTCCAACTGATGTACCTGAGCGCCTTCAGCCCCTTCTATTTCGAGAGGTTATGTGCGTTCAACTAATTATGCTGCTTACTCAACCAAGCTAGGAGTTTGTTGTCGTTCCGTGTGCACAGTTGTTTCTGTTTTCTGTATTCCTCTATTTCTATGATAAATCTCGTTCGTTTGTCGAAGTGTGGCACTTCTGATTTGTTTGGAGCTTGTTGTTTAAATTCATTGACTGCAGTTGCGCCGCGGAGCCTTGTTTTTGGGAACAACCTCTACGAACTGGAACGTGGGCCGGTAGACGGTCCCTTCATATTGACGCTAAAATGCAGCCGCTTTCTTCCATACACCAGGTGTTTCAAGAATCTTCCTCTTTGCAGAACCTTCGCAGTCTCTTGGCTAGAGTCGGCCGGCCAAAGGCTTGCACTCGGAGACTGGTAGTGCATCAGGTGGTGGGAGGGGGGCGTTCGTATCGGCTGGTTGTAGGCGCCGCCGCTGCGCGCCCAGGTGGCCATACCTGCGGCGTCATCCCCCGCTCGCCGTCTCCGCTCACGCTGTGGCACCCGTCGCGCGCGCGGCGGGTGCCACAGCGTGAGCGGAGACGGCGAGCGGGGGGATGACGCCGCAGGTATGGCCACCTGGGCGCGCGGCCGCGGCGCCCATGACCAGCCGATACGAACGCTACGCACCCTCAGGTGGTTGGAGGTCGCCTGAAGAGTCTCGCCCGTCCTTTCAGGCAGTTTAGCTGCTCAGAGTCATTTGCCCGCACGACAGAGTCCGAAATGGTATCTGTGTTGCACTCCGAAAAAGCCTAATTTCCGCAGCGACGAGCGGGATGAAGGTGGGGAGCTGCTGAAAGCTCAAGGCCTCACCAGGCAGCGCGAATTGAGGGGGTCTAGGATGGCTACCTGTGGCTACGGATGTGCGGCGTATCCGCTTTCGTGCTCCAATTTCCGGTTTCCTGCCATTTTTACCCTTTCCTTGCTTCGCTTATTTTGTAGGCGGAAACGAAAATTGTCACAGTTCCACACTCCTCTGTATTAATCAGCTCGCCAGTTGCAGAAACCTCCTGGCAACTGCGAGAGAGATGCTGTTCTTCAAATTAAATGCCATTGTCCTCGAAACAGTTTCAGTTGCCACCAGAGGGAATGATTACTGCAAGGCAAGATTGTTATGCCAAGTGCACACTCCGTTTGAATGCTCACAAAATTCTTGATGTTATGTTCGATCAACCAGCGTCGGTGATGTAATGGAGTAGAGCATACAGGCACGGTCAGCAGTAGGTGCGTGTTCGAGTCCCGTATGCCGCTAGGTTTCTGATCGCAACAAAACATCGTTATGGGAGCGTAGCACTCTTATTCCATTCAGTATGTACAGGTATCCGCAAATATAGAGGCATGTTTCCATAATGAACTGTCATAAAACAATAGAGCAATTTAGAGCAACTTAAATTCTTCTGGGCTGCGTAGGCTTGTTAAACCATTGCTTTATTAAGCCTGACGCTTCGACGATTTCGAAGTTATCAAAAGCCTGAACGAAGTTCGATTTTTCGCCTACTATGCGCTCATGCCATCAATTGCTCTAGTTCTTCTAGTCCTGCAGCACCAGGGGTCCCAAGAGTCAAGAAGAAACAACTCCAATACGACGCTGCTCATCGCTGCTTAATCAGTACCGAAAGGGCGCCAACTGCGCGACAACCAACAAGTGAAAAAACGCAGCGCAGCATGCAGGAGAATGGGCCCATGCACACTTCTGCGACACCGCGGCGCGGCAAGTGGGGTGACGGCCACTTCCGCGAAATCCGGCGGTCGCGTTAGAGCATCGTTACAGGCAACGGGATCAAGGCTGCGGGACATTATGTACGAATGGTCGCCGTAGACGCGGCGACTCGCGCGGCAAAAGGCGTCGGAATTGGGTGACTTCAGCGGCCAGTGGTATCTAGACCTGAGTCAAAACTTGCACATCAAGTGTTAGAAAGTGTGTACACAGTCAGTTTCACTGCGATAGTGTGTCATATTTTCAGCTTTTCTTGAAGAAGCATCATATAAAATTGAGCACGAGAACGTAGCTTAGTTTTATAACTCGAACTCAATTTCTGAACAAGACCCTGTTTTCTCCCAGCTCCTGAAACAGCAGAAAGGGATATCAACAAATTGAACCTAACGTTTGCAGCAAGTCATGAGGCACAGCTCCCACGACCGCAGCGGAGCTAATCGCGCACGCGACAGTCGTCGTCGCGGGCGCGGCGACCATTCGTACATAAAGACCGCCCCTCGGGGATTAACGTCCAGTGCCTGCCGCGCCGCCAGGAATGATTTGAAGCATTCCAGCCTGCGGCACTCAGCGCGGCGTCGCCTGCGATAGCCGCCGCGACAGCCGCAAGAGTGTGCATGCCCCCCTTGCGGCACGTGTCGCAGTGTCGCGCCACGGGCTTAGAGGAGCTTTTTGTATCACAGCTCACGCGATGGAATGAAGGGCAAATAGTCACTCGTAGTGTGTCGTTCCTGTTACTCATCGTTGGGTTGTCCTCATGGATACAAAAGGCCCCACAGGTCTTCCTGGCGCCGGTGTCATTCTCGTGCAAAAGTGTCGTGCATTCGGTGTTAAAATCGTGTCCGTGATGGCTTTCCTGGCGGTGTTTACCCAGCGGGCTTAATAAGCTTTGCCTTTGCCGGCTAGATGCTCTCTGATGCGAACACCTAGCACTGCTTCCCCATGTATAGCTCACCGCAGGTCATACACTGAATTGGGCAGAACGCATCCCTTCCAACACAGTTTGCATTCCATCCATAAGGACAAACCACAGTTCTCCATATGCATAAAGACGTTTACTAACTGTTAGGGTGTCCCATAATCTTCTGGGCTATTTGAGTTTCGATAGACGATATGATCGATAAACTGTTTGACGCTTTACAACTTCCTTATACAAGACCAGCGTCGGTCGCCGGCTCCGCCGGCGCCGACGCTGGAGTGTGCGGGCCACGCCAGGCTAGCCGGCTTCGCCGGCATCGCATCCGCGGGCCACGCCGGGCTAGCCGGCTCTGCCGGCGTCGGGTATGGCGGGCCACGCTAGGGACGAAGCCCAAACCTGGCTACGGATGCTTCCTCATCCAGCGTCGGTCGCCGACTTCGCCGGCAACCAACACTGGGTAAGGCCTATGTTATACTCCCGCGGGAGCTTCCGCGGATGGGCGGAAATTGCGTCGGGACTCCGCGCCGGGCCACTCGTCGCGGCCCGCCACGCCCGCCTCCGCCGTGCACCAATGGTCCGCGGTCGTTCCGCGGATGCTCCCGCGGGAGTATAACAGAGGCCTAAGGAAGCATCCGCAGCGTCGAGCACGTTGAAACTTGCGCCTACGCCAGACTGATTCCTAGCTTGGTACCACTCACTCAGTATAGCACGCAGAAGAATGTTCTCAGCACTCCTTCTTCATCTAGCGTTGAATTCACAGCCTACTGCAGCTTCTCAAGCCTAAAGAAATGTCTGACACTTCTGCCCAGTCGTCGTGCTTCGAGCCGTTAGGTGTGGCGAATTCCGGAGGTGACTTCATTAGCCACTAATTTTGAGGGAACGTACGGGAAGAATTATTCCAAGAGCCTAGTGTAGTCAAAAACTGGGGGGTGGGACGGGAACTTGGTTTCCGCTGTTGACGAACCACTACAGACAGTGACTTATGCCTCCCTCCTTGATATATATGCTGAGATTTTCTGTCTCTGATTTCCCTACCTCCAATGTGTCAGATAGAAATC
>CANDYH010000185.1:0-17173 GCA_947396885.1 Heligmosomoides polygyrus polygyrus | reverse complement strand
GACCGGTTTGTAAGCTAATGGCAATGAGAAAGGTATTTAACATAAAGATGTATGATCGTTCAACACCAGCGATACACAGGCACAAAGTGCATGAAACAGAAGAACCGTTCACGAACGGGCAGTATATAAAATTTGAGGGCTCTTCACGCAGTTTGCTTCCCTACATGGACCAACAACATCGGAAAAACCATCCTGCTCGGATTTTCAAAGGAACCGGGATACGACGTTGTATAAAGCGGCTTGAACCTTGCTGAAGCAACCAACTTCTCAACGTGAGGATGGCACAGGATTCTTGATAAGCCACGCTATCATTGATTTCGGCTGCATTTTCTCCGTTAAATTGCTGCAAGTCGTTAATGATTCTGACCCCAGTATTTTCCCTCTGAATCGTCCAGCGGAGTCGGGATGCAGTAGACGTCTCACAGAATTTATGACGGTTGCGTAGGCTTGCGGAATACGTGTCGTAGACATCGTGACAACTTCGTGACACATGGATTGGGGTTCAGCAAATGTGTTACAGGCGTTAGACAACATGCGTCCAGGTCCAGAAGACTGCCACAGCTCAGACTTTGCGCAGCATGCGCTGGATTTTCAAATGACGTTTTAAAGGCTTCGTGCAACGAGCGTGCGCCGCGCGCTTGACTCTCCCTCTGTTTCTGTGCCATCACATGGGTAAGGTGGAGTGGCAGGGAGGGGGGCACATCGGATCAGGACTCTCACGATCTGTTCCTCGCCAAATGGGTACTTCGAGGAATAAATCGCGTACATTCGATAGATCATGGACAGCACTGGCGAGGACTGCAACTTCATCAGGCTCTTGAGGGAAACCCTGTCTCTGACTTCTTTAATAAGATTAAAATGTTGTTGAAACGAAGAGGTCTGGCTTTCCAAATGAAAAATCCAAGTTCAAGTAAATATAAGCTGCTTGCAGCGCAGTAAAGCAATTAACTGTGCAGCAGATAACAGTAGTCTAACAAGATTGATTGTAAGACATTGTAAGACAAGACGGCAATACAGCATCTTAACGTATACATCATCGCAGAAGTGACGGTTTCTCCCTGCGCTCAGGCGTGGGTTCGTGGAGGGCACTCATTGCGCGCTTTGATTCCAGTAGTTTTGGGCGAATCCCCTTAGTAAATGATTTTGCAGTAGAGTTTTCCGTGGGCTGCAAAAGTACTTCCTTCTCTCTATTGTCTTAACGTAGTTATTCAATGGTTGTGCTTCAATGACCTCTTCCCCATCGGGCATATCTGTTCGGGATATTCTCTTATACCTTACTAACCCTTGCGCTTCCATTTATAGAAATGGAATCGCGAAAAATTCAATAAGGTATCTAGGGCAACAGTTCGGGAGGAATATTTTTGCAACGCTTCACGAAAAGCTGCAGTCCGCTTGGTAAGTTAACCTGCAACGAGGAGACACTTGGAGAAATGACGGAAGATTTTGGGAGCACGGCTCAGAAGACACGCGCCATTTGCGGCATCATTCCAACCTTCATTGACACAAAGGCATCCGCGGCAACGAAATCGTTTGAATTAGAGTATTACTGAGCACCAGTCCACGGAGCGCCGCGTATACGGCGCTACAGTCGCTCATACTTATATTAGTTTGGAGGAACTTGGCGCGTTGTGAAATTTGTAGGTTTGCACCGAAGAGCGCCGAAGTTCAGGCGACCTGCTCCGAAGGGCCGCGCATCAAATGGTGGTGTTGTTCTATAAGTAAATCGCAACAGCTACATTACGTGAATGCGCAAAACAATCTGTTACCGAAAATGTTCAAAGAACGATTTGGGAGCTATGGCAGCAGAAAACTCGCGGCTTCACTTTGCTCCACCTTGGCCAGTAACAACACACAGGCGTGTTTGCTGTTACGGCGAACCCTACGATGTAGCCAGAAATCTGTCTGCAGTTCCGCATATTTCAAAGAACCAAAAGACGACGTCAAAGTGCGCGGTGGACAGCGGTGAATATTGGTCTTGGGAGTGTTATAGTATCGCTTGATTGCAAGTGCTTCAAGGAAAGTTTCGGGTCAATCCTCTAGGACATAATGAGAAAACGTGTGCTAACCGAAAATGTTATGTCTAAAGTCTATGAATGAGAGTGATTCAATTCTTCCTGCATGAGGACCTGAATGCACTCGTTTCAAGGATGAACATGTAATATTTGATAATTAACTTTTTTGCCATTAATAAATAACAATTTTTAAATAGCCCTAACCGAGCACTTTTTATATCTTTTAGATGCTTTCGTTAGAGATATGATGATTGTGAAACAACATAATGTCGAATTCGCATCCTGTGGTTTCACACGTCATAACTCATAATATATTCAAGAGCGATCTATCAATGCGACCTATTAACATCGCATCGGCAGAGGAGTGGGGCATGTAGCACTTTTTTAAATAAACTTTTTAGATAGAAGGTGCCTTCTAAACCGAGTTATATGTATGTTTTCAGTACCACATTTGGCTTTTCGTTGCTTTCTTCCTGCTGTAAACAATTTTGCTGTAAATCCTTACCTAATGGTGAGTAGAAGGAACGAGCTGGCTGGTTTTGCTATTCCACAAAGGCGAAGGAAAAGACGAACAGCTTGCATTTCGAGAAGCGTTTATAAGCTGCACGAGGCGACCTCGACGAGCCCCGCCGGCTCCAGCAGAAGGTTTAACTCTGTAAATTCTAATCTTTCGCACAGTTACGATAATCCGTTCTGTAGGAGAAGAAGGATTTTTCGGCAACACTCTACCTTAGAAAGAGATTTCTACGGCGTGTAAATAGTCGAGATTGCGCCGTGCTTCCGCCTGAAATCCTGCATTTCCGACCTGATTGATTGTGCATGGGCTGAATGCTTGATACAACCTTGTTACTACTTGGCCTTATTAACCTGTGATGTGCTTCTTTTAACGTTTAGAACTTGACAATTACGTGAAAGATACGTGACATGCGTGTTTATTGGTTGCACAATTTAAATATGCGCAGGAGCCCCATTTTCGAAGGCGGATTCTGTGGACTGTTGAAGCAACATTCAAGCTGAATGGAGGGGTTAACCGGCATAGCTAAGCTACTGGGCGATGGAATAGTTAAAAGAAGCACAGCAAGGTTAACATGGTCATGTAGTTACAAGATTGTAACTAGTATTCAGCCAATGCTTAATCAGTCGAGCCTGAAATGCAAGGTTTCAGGCGGCGCATGGCGCAATCTTGACTGTTCACAAGTCACAGTTTCACTCCGTCGATACGGCCACTTTCTGAATAAATTATAATAGGTGTTACATCGAAACACAATCAATCACGTGTAAAATGCAAAATTTCAGACAAGTCCACGGCGCATTTCATACCGCTCACATGCCAGAAAATTTCTATTTTCTTAGGATTTCATATTAGCTTCTAACTTTTTCTGTACCTTTTCTGAGCAAAGTTATCACCTTTCAAACAGTGTATACAGTTTTTTGAGACACGCTGTATACACAGTTGTATACACGCATATATGCCATGTATATGCATTTGTATATGTGTATATATGTGTTCATATACACACATAAATATACGTGTATACACGTGTGTATACATGCATATGTACACATGCATAATTATACACGTATATTTGTATATTTACACATATATAATGTATATACATGTGTATATATGTGTGTATACACATGTGAATACATGCATATGTACACATGCATACATGTATATATGTATATAACATATACACGTGTATACATATATATGCATGCATACACATGTGTATATGCATAAACTATATGTGTTTATGTATTTATGTGTGTACACATAAATATGTACGTATTACGTACGAGCTGGATATACGTGGATATATGGCTGCCCAAGTATTGGGAATACGAAGGCACGTTATCAGACCGAAGGAACGATTATCCTGCAACCGTCTAGCAAATGAACGCAACTGCTGCTTGCAACAGAGTAGCAACAGAAGCCGACCTTCAGTTGACCGTCTCCCACCGGATAGCAACAGCGGTTCCCCCCCCCCCCCCCCCCCCCCCCCCCCCCAATAGCAACTCGAGCCTCGCGACCGCGTGGCTCGTGTCGCTATTCGGTTCGGCTCGTCGAACCCGAATGTCCGAGTAACTGCGTCCGGCGGAATAGCCATGAACTGAGCAACGCGGTGGCATTGCGGCAATGGAATTATGCCCCCGGCCTAACACTGAAGGCGTTTGCTAGATTGCAAGAGATGGTAGAATTCATAAAATATATAAGAAGAGCGTTCTTTATAGAAACCAGAAGACTGATCCCACTGATGGACTGAAGTAATACATTCGATAATGTTCGTAAATGAGGTTAAAATGAGAAACACTTTCAAAACATGCAAAGAACATTGGAAAGGAATCATTTAGGTGCAGAAACTAACAAGAGCTTCCCAGCGAGACGGGGATGTGTTTTTTGTTTTGTTTGGAAAACGACGTAGCACTATCCAGCGAAAACCTGACTTTCTCATGTCAGACAAATGGTTCAAAAAAGAGATAGCATTTGAAAACTGTGTACCAGGCTGTCCAATAATTTCTGTCCGAAAATTTTCAAAATTCTATAATTTTCCTTAGAAGTGTTATAATATCAGGCAAGTGTAAAAACCTTCTAGAAGATTCTCCAGAGTTCCACGCCAGGGGTATATAAGGCGTAGTCCCCGCGTCTAGCTACCAGTACAAGCTAAAATGGACCAAGGTCGAATTCGTACGTTCATGTACTACGAGTGGCTGCTGGGCAACGACACAGGCTCCGCGGTCGCCAACATCTGCAGAGCGTGCAAGGAGGATGCAGTGTCCCAACGCACAGTCAGGCGCTGGCTCAATCGTTTCGAGAGCGGCGACACGAGCCTCGAGGACAGGGGGCACAGCGGGAGGCCTTCTGGTGGGACGCCAAGGGCATGCTGTATTTCGAGCTGCTCCCGCAAGGCAGGACGGTCACCGCCTCCATCTACACCGATCAGCTCGAGAAACTAGCCGCCGCCATCCGAGAAAAGCGTCCCCGACGGGCCTCGGTCCACCTGCTGCACGACTACGCGCGCCCCCACGTGGCGAAGGAGACCCAGCAGAAGTTGGCGACGCTCGGCTGGGAGACGGTTGCCCATCCGCCGTATTCCCCGGACCTCCCCCCCTCCGACTACCACTTGTTCCGCCCGCTGAAGCACCATTTGGCCGGAGGAAAATTCACCAACTACGACAACCTCAAATCCGACAGCGCGGACTTCTTCGAGTCGCAGCCCCCGGAGTTCTGGGCGAAGGGCATCGGCGACCTGCCCAATCGATGGGCCACTGTTGTGGATAACTGTGGTGATTATATTGTTGAACAGACTTGCTTTTCAAGAAAGTTGAAAAAAAAATTAAAAATGGTGAAATTTTCGGACAAGAATTATTGGACAGCCTGGTATTATCGAGGTCAAAACGTATTCTATGATTATAAAAACGGAAAGCTATCCGTAAATCTCCCTCTCAGATTACAAACCGCGACCCCTCTTCTGCAAGCCCGTATCGCTATCCACCCGACCACCAAGTCGATTGAGTCGATTTGAATGATTGATTCACCTGAATGACCTTGAACCTGAACCTCACCTGACTGACCTTGATTCACCTGAATGTACTCTGTGGCTTCTTTTAGGAAACCTAAGAAATTGTCACATTTCTAACTATAATTACAGCTCCATAGCTTTTGAAGGTTAATTTCTGAGCAGCCCGCGTTGAAGTCCTACCGTTTTTTGTGATTTTTACATGCCCAGATGCACACAGGAAATTGTAATCCTACTACGGTGTTTCCTAGGCAGTACTCTGTCACACACAATAGGTAATTTCGAAAATTTCCAAGGAAAGTTCATTGAACTCTCTTGTAAAAGGCGTTATGACAGGACAGGACTGTATTTCAGCTCGCGGATGAGTTGAAGCTTTACCTTTCATCGTAGCTTTTTTGTGGAACTCCATTTCATAAAGCAATGTCTCATTCCTCACTACGTCAGTCAGCAAAAAGTGAGGGAATGGTCTGAGGTTGAATCGGCTCCCTGTTTTGACGTATATCTGACCTAGAATGTGGCGTGGTTATTTGTTGAACACGATGGCTCCTAAATCGTCTTTACAGTGGCTAAACTGTCGATTTGTAGCAAACATCTGGCTATATTGCGATAGGAGCTGCTTTTCTGCTTGATCGCATGACGGTAAATATGCGAGTTTCCTTTAAAGGAGATGAAATGTTGCCACTTGGTCGTCGAAATGTGTTGCGAGAATATCCACTGCGATCTGGTAGTCTTCTGTAGTTATGGGAAACCTTGAAATGACTGGAGGGTGCGTCTTCTGAGTGTTGGTTTCAGGTGAGAACTTACAAGCAATGGTTCCCAACTCAAGGAGAGCTTTTGCGATGCTATTTCGGCAGAATGTAGGGCCCTGTGAGCGGAGCCCAGAACCGCAGTTAGTTTTTGCTGAACGCTTTCTTAAAGACCTGAAAAGGAGGTCTGAAAGCGTGCGCGCAACGATCATCAACCCCTACGACACTCCACGAGATGTGCCTCGGCGGCGCAGTTGGCAGGCTCGCCGCCCTATTGGAACTCACCAGTGGGGTTTTAAGTTCGAGTTCGCGTAATGCCAGGGTTTGTGCACATATTAATTTGTTGTTATTGCGCTTTCTCATGAGCACAGGAAGCAATTTTAGACCATCAATGCTTAACCCAAACCAAGGCTGTCTATTTGCGCCTTCATATGTGCTACTTTTTCAACAATGCCTATCTGCACCACCATCATATCATACCATATCATCAATAATACCGTAACAGCATACAATTACGCATACCTGATGGTTGAATATTATGGATCCGGGCCACATCGGTACAGAAATGTGCTAAAAATGTCGTTCTCACCTGAACTTGTTGTCGGCCGACTACTTTCCACCTTCACATTGAATTTCACATTTCCGACAAGGAGATTGCGGCTGCAGATGCCATAAAAAGACTCCTCCTTGATGCCATTTATTGAGATACCGACTGCCAAGAAGAAGATGCGGTTCAAGTTAGATTTAGTATGGTGAATGGTATGGGACCTTTCTGTGTCTGTCATACGCGTGAGTGGCAGCTGGGCACGTCGATGTTCACCAAGCACCTTTTTCTACACACCCGGATTGCGCTCAACGAAGAAGAAGTGGTCATTCCTTCACTAGCTTTGTAAGATTATGTTGATGTGACAAGCGTGTTTTACTTGTTTCGTAGATTTGTTGACTAAAATAGAAGACAAGACAGGACTTTTTATTTTCAGAGAAATGATATGGTGCAGATAGGCATTGTTGAAAACTAGCACACATGGAGGCGCAAATAGACCTTGGTTTGTTGTAACCGGCGAGGCATACCCCTGGGTTGTTATGGGGGTTGGCGACAATTGCGCGAACGCTTTCAGACCTCCTTCTCAGGTCATTAGAAAGGCGTTCAGCAAATACTCACTGTGGTTCTGGACTCCGCTCACAGTGCCCTACATCCTGTCAAAACAGCATCGCAAACGCTCACCTTGAGCTGGGAACCTTTCCTTGTTAGAGGCGTTGCCAATAATCGGTTTGTTTCCTATGAGCGTTGAGAAGCGTTCCGAGAATTTTTGAAATTCCAAAAGCGATCCTTCGAGACATGCCAGGTCGATTTAACTCAGCAGTGAGGTTCTGCAGTTGACTATCGACACTGGAGAGGTTTATGATGGTATATACTACAAAACACCTCATTTGTACCGGGCAGATGAAATCGAATTTTCTACAAAGGAAAAAGACTATCTTGTTCACGACGACGGCTTTCACCGCGAGTCGTTGTATAGGCCGAACATGAAATCAAATCTCCACTACTTTATCCAATTGATGTATAATCGAGTGTGTGGCGCAACCCAAAACTGGATTGAATGATGCCGACCTTAATCCTTTAACCTATAGAAATGGTTTTGAAGAAGCCAAGCGATTTGTTCTTATCCTAGTTTCTCGTGTCTTTCATATTTTCACTAAAAATATCAAGAAGGATTTCCTTAAAGTGAGTAAGGTTAATGAGAGGGGTCCCATACGAAGCGCTTAAACGTGTTGCACAGCCTAATCAGAAGCACGCAACAACTACTGCTTCGTAAATAATTTGTTACACACTGAAAAAAGTGTGAGGAAATTCGGCGTTCAGACAAGGTTCCAACTATAAGCCATCATCATTCAATCGTTCGAAAAGTTTTCTTTGCTGTGGCGTTCTAATGAATTATCTCGTAACGGTGCGGAACTTCTCTAATAACGCTACGTAATGTTAGCTCTAGAGAATGTCTTCTCTCTTAGGGCCTGTATGGTACAAGCGAACTTGGAGTGCTTCCCATCTTCGAAATTTTCCCGTCTCAGTCGCCGACGTAGAAGTGCTGCTGCAATATCCCTCACATCCTCCGATTTCGTGGTCAGGTCACAGTGAGGAGTTGAGAGTGACCTGCGCAACCTGTCGGCCGACGAGCTGTCTACAGCTGCGTCGACACGAGCCGTGTTGACCTACCTACGCGTGAATCCTCGAAGCTCTCTCTTTGCGTGAGTGGAAACTCGGTCGCGGCAGGCGATTATGATCAGAGGAGATTCTGATCACGATAGCTGCGAGAACATCCATGTATTCAATGTAATCGCGCTCCTCGCGAACACCGCTTGTTCCGACGGGGCTATTCAGATCTGTTCCGCGGTTCACAGGCTGATGGAAGTATCCGAATGGGCGGTGAATCTCACCAAACCATCTCTTTCGAGTGTAGCTGACGAGTGAAAAGAGAGAGAGTGAGTGTCACACCCACAAGGATCCATTGGATGAACGGGGATCTATGAGACCCTTTCTACGGGATTGTGGAAGTTTGGCCACATACGGAGGGCAGCGATCATTTATTGAAAGAAGAAATCACGCCATGTACTTGACTATAATAGATCATCGCGAAATTCATTTGGTTGTAGCAGAATCCATTCTTGTGTGGAGTAAGACGGATGTAAACGGACAACAAGAACGGTTGCGAAAAACACGCTCATCCTCACATCGCTGGTCAAGGTCGGCAGGTTTATACAGTCAAGCAGAAGACGAAAGTTGTGACGGTCAATTCAGGTGCATGACGGATCTCTTCCTTTGACGCAGCAAAAAGGTATTGCTCTTTTGCACTGTATAACAAACTCTGATCCATTCTTTTTCTCCAAAAAATGAAAAATAAGAATCATAAAATTCCAAGCGGCGTATTTTCTTTGAAGTACAAAAGCCAGCAATTTTTCAATGTGATTTTAGAAAGGATCGCGCCATGTACTCGTCTAGCACGGTGCAAATTTCATTTTATTATTAGTGAAGATTCTCTTTTCTTAGAGTTGCGTACTAATGAATGGTAGAACTGAAAAGAAAATTGTGGATAACAAACATGTTCCCAAGTTGCATCTTCAAGTAAGTAGCATTTGCACTATCATTCGTATGGAAATGTGATACAATTCCATGGTGCGACCACTTCTCGTACTGCAGTGAAAATTACTTTAAGAATTACTGCTTTCCGGTTCTTTGAAATAGTTTTTTGTTAAAAATAATCATTTCGTAAAATTCCACTTTTGTGGAACAGGTGAAATATACTGTTGTAGAGGTGCCACCAGACAACCTAAGGCGGCAGCTAGTTCGGAATCGTCCTTACGATCGCCTTTGTGGCACCCCTGGTTGCGCCGTCTGCCCACATGGCAGGGAAGGGGACTGCACCTTATCAGGTGTGGTATACCTCATTACCTGCCAGAGCTGTGGCGAGGAATATATCGGTGAGACGGCGCGACCCCTACATGTTAGGGTCAAGGAACACCTTGACGGCAAGGCCAAGTCCAGGACGTCCACCGCAATGGGTCACCATAGAGTCCACGGGCATACGGGGGAGGACTTTGTGGTCAGGGTCAAGCTGCTGGCAGTCGAGGCCCAAACTGCCGCCCGCAAGGCTCTGGAGGCGTTTTGGATTCATGCCAAAGACCCCAAGCTAAACCGGAAGGAAGAATGCCTCTATATAACGCGGGAGCTCAGACCCTACATCAGGTTGGCATTCTGATTGGGGCGCCTGTGTCTCGAAAACGGCCCTGCTACCGACCGATTGGCCCGTCTGGCTTCCTGTAAGGTAAGGGTCTCGATCTCTCTATTGACTACGTGATCGAAAGATGGTCTTGAATTTCTAAGGTTGAGGCAACGTCTGACGCGGTAGCCACATCTTGACTTGATCCTTCTTTTCAGGCTCTGAAGAAGGCGATACCGCCGAAACGTTAGCCAATAAAGATCTGTAAAACCTCGTGTGGAGCTCAGTCAAACAACGCAACAAGGTGAAATATAGTTTTTCAAGGAAATGTACTGTGAAGTCAAAGATTTGCTTTCACCGTTTCTTAATGAACGTCTTCTTGAATCTTTAAGATACCCGTTTCTGTAACGTGTTCAGTTTGAAAGTGCTTCGGATTTCGAATCCACTCTTTCCTACATTTGCCACAGGTTGATTCACGATGTGTGAGGGCTCTCGAACGATTTCATAAGAGGGATGACGGAGCATTGGTGGCGATGTCCGTTCCTCCATGTGGTGCCACTGGAAACTGCTCGCTGTGCGAGCTAAGCTAATCACGGGCATTCGAATGCAGGCGAGAGGCCGTTGTGACAGGCCGGCCTACGAAGGCCCATGTCACATCACATGGTGTATGACAGTTCAAGTTTCTCGAGATAGTGCTACGGCGTCCGCGGCAGCCGACGCGCACTCGCAGAGCCCGGCGAGTATGGAAAGTATGCGAGGGTCCCTGATGCGAAGACGGCATCGGTGAGCAACTGAGCTAGTCCGAAAGTCCCGCAACGTAAGCAGGACCCGCGTGGCTACGCTGAATGTGGGTACGTTGACGGGCCGCTCGTGCGAGTTGGTTGAAGCGCTCGAGCGAAGAAGATTTGATCTCTGTGCGGTGCAGGAGACGAGGTGGGCCTGCCATAAATCAAGGGACATAGGACGTGGCTTCAAGGCCACGTTCTATGTGGAAATCCCAGGACCACCAGTGGTGTCGGAATAATCGTCTCCGAACGATTTCCTGACTCGATTGAAAGCGTCGAGCGCTTTGACGATCGATTGATGAAGATCGTTGTCACTGCTAAGGAGCGACTCTATCACTTCTTCTCTGCGTATGCTCCACAGACTGGCTGCTCCGATCAAGCCAAGGATGAGTTTTGGAACCGGCTTGATGAGAAGACAGCAGAGGTACCGTCGAAAGATGTAATCATAGTCGCTGGTGACCTTAATGGGCACGTAGGTGCTTCGGATACGGAACACGAAACGGCGACGGTGAGCGTATTCTTGATTATGCGGAATCGCATAACCTCACCATAGTGAACACCGTCTTCCGAAAACGCGACGCGCACCTTATCTCATACTACAGTGGGAGCTCCAATTCTCAGATAGACTTTGTCCTTGTGAGAGATCGCGACCGGAGTCTTGTCCAGACGCGAAGGTCGTGCCTTATGAGACGGTCGCCCCGCAGCATCGACCGCTGATCTGCACCCTAAAGATCGCCCCTTCGAGGCTGAATCAGATCGAGCGATGCGGTGCAGTTAGAATCAAGTGGTGGCGAATGAAAGAGAAGGAAGCAGTTGTGACTGTCGTCAACCGTACGCGAGAAATCACAACTGCTACGAGTCACGACTGTCGGTGAAACTTGGAAGAGAGCAACCGAAGCGATACACCAAGCTGCAAGATTGGAACTCGGCACTACGAAGCCTGGACGACGCAAAGTCGACAAGCAGACATGGCTGTGGACGGACGATGAGAGAACGAAGGTTCGAGAGAAAAAGTCGCTCTATCATGTGTTTCTCGGCGACAGAACAGCCGACAACTGGCAGGAGTATCAGAGGGCGAAGAAGGCTGCAAAGAAAGCGGTGGCTGTTGCGAGAGCCACCCATTATGGTGATGTCTACCGAAAGCTCGAGTCGCGCGATGATGAGCGGTATTTGTACCGAGTTGCTAAGACTCGCCATCGCCAAACCGAGGATATTGAAAAGTTCGTTGGCATCAATGATAGAGCGGCCATCTTCCGACAGACCGCAAAAAGGCGCTGAAGCGATGGCGTGATTACTTTGAGGAAATTTCCACTATGGAATTTCCTCATCCGGCCATCCCTTCTGTGGCTTCTGTTCACGGCCCGTTCACAAGATCACCGTGGAGGAGATTGAAGCGGCTTTGAAAAAGATGAGGCCAGGCAAGGCAACTAGGCCCTACGACGTGGAGGCTGATTTATGGAAATCCAAGTGCTGGTACCCTGCTGAGTGGTTGGCGAAGTTCTTTAATCAGGTTGTGGCGGAGAAGAAGGTGCCTGAGTGCTGGCGCCAAAGTACGACGATTCCGATTTGGAAGAAGAAGGGCAGTCCTGCTGACTGCTCCAATTACCTTCTGATTCGCTTACTTTCGCACAGCATGAAGATCATCGAGCGAATCCTCGAAAGACGAATCCGTGAAATCGTCAAGCTCTCCGACAACCAGTGCGGCTTTGTGTCTGGCTGTGGGACCACAACCTGATGCTATACACGCCGCCCGCCTCCTCGTGGAGGAGCATCGCGAGAGACAGAAGCCGGTGCATATCGCCTTTCTCAACTTGGAGAAGGCCTTCGACCGCGTACCGCGGCAGCTTATATGGTAGGCCTTGCGACAACGCAACGTACCTGAGGAACCCATAGAGTGGGTTCGGATGCTCTTTTCTTGCCCAAAGAGTAGAGTGCAAGCTGCAGCTGGAACCTCAATGGAGTTTCCCATCTCTGTAGGGGTGCACCAGGGACCGGCGCTTTCCCCACTCCTCTTTGTTGTCGTCATGGATGCCATTACGAGAGATCTTCAGCAGCCCGTTGCATGGACGCTGCTCTATGCTGATGACGTGATGCTCGCTTGCGAAGACAAAGACGATCTCGAGCGGCAGGTGCAGGCTTGGTGCGACCGTCTGGCGAGGTTCGGACTCAAATTGAACGTCAAGAAGACCGAGTACCTAACGACTGACGTGAACGAGTCCGGCTCCATTAAGATTAATGGTACTGAACTTGCACGCACTTCGGTGTTTAAATACCTGGGATCAGCAATAGCGTCTGACGGCGGTCTGATGGTTGAAGTGAACTTACGCGTGAGTGCAGCTTGGTCCAACTGGCGTTCGCTGACTGGTGTGCTCTGCGGTAGGAAGATAACAGAGCACCTGAAGTCAATGATCTACAGAACAGTCGTGCGGCTGGTAGCGATGTACGGCGCTGAGTTTTGGCCAAGGACCAAGGAAGTTGAAACACGCCTTAGCGTCATGGAGACGAAGATGCTGCGCTGGACGGCTGGAGTCACGCGCATGGACCGCATTCGAAATGATGCTATTCGGCAAAAGTTCGGTGTCGCGCCGATAGCCGACAAGATGCGCGAAGCTCGCTTGCGATGGTACGGCCACGTTCTGCGTGGAGAAGAAGACAGCGTCCGCAAGATGGGCCTGGAGTTGGAAGTATCTGGAAAGCGGCCTAGAGGACGCACGAAGCAGTGTTGGTCCGATACGTTACTCGCGGTCATGAAAATTGCTGGTGTCCACCCTGATCAAGCGCAGGATCGGGAAAGGTGGCGTCGTAACACCAGAAAAGCGGACCCCGCGACGAAGCGGGACAAACGCTGAAGAAGAAGATGACGGAGCATTGGGAGCGGGGGGGGGGGGGGGAGGCGGAATTTCAGTGCAGTATTTTTCCTCATCTTCAAAGCGCTGAATTTCACCCTGACCACTTATTTTCAGTAGCGTTATTTATCTTACGGTGATTCTTTTTAGCTTCACATAGAACTAGATCGAAGGTCAAAGGATCTTCGATCAAATGCGGGTTTCCGTCACAAATTCCGTCAAGCAATTAAGCCAGATTTCAACCGAAGGTGCCGCTAGTTCGTTGAAATTGCTAGGTCGTTAATCGCAAAGTCTGTGCATCGTTTGTGCTCAAGAAATCTGGCACTGCCTTCGACTGCATTGCATACGTCATCCGTTCTCTTTACCTCACATAACTGCTTCAAGCCTGTGTGAGTGGGAGATAGCCGTGAACATGTACAATACCGCCCGAATTCTTTGCAAAAAGACGCTTTGCGACGGATTAATCCGTCACAAAGCGTCGCATTGCCATAACTCTCTTCAATGTTATTTGTTTAAAATCTAATTAACACCACTAGAAGTCCCGTCTCATTTTCTATCCAGCGATCTAAACACCATCTAAAACGATTGCACAGCGACCTAGTTATGAAGCTTTTGCTTCCTCGGCTCCGTTAATTGATTTACGACCCCTCCGAGATCCCCAGTGGCATGTCCTTAAGCTTTTCGTTGAGGAGATTCATCGAAACTCAGAAATTCTTTTTTGTTTCAGCAGATCTGTATTTGTTACGCATCAAGTGCTATTGTGGTACTAAATAGTGCCAAGTTTGAATAGCATAGGCCCGATTTCGGATAAGCGCAGACGCGCGGAAACCTAAGATTCAGTTAAGAATTACCCAACTAGTAGCCTGATACAGAAGACAGTATTCTACTATTCCATTGCGGGAACAATGGTCTTCATAAAAAAGTGTAAAATGGCTTTGAGAAATGGACAGAAATGACCAGAGTTTCTTTTTTCCAACAAGGGGTTGGTCCAATTTCAATATGCGGCGTAGGATTTCTCCTATTTTTGAAATTCGGTTGCTACTGTGCAAGATAAGTACGAAAGCCGAGTTTTTTGTGGTCTACAGTAAACCACAAGCACATTCAAATCTAAAATGAACTAAAAGATTTTGGCCGTTCAAAGTGGATTCCTATGCGGCCAAAATTTAACGAAAACAACAGAAAATTTTGCTTCAGTCGCTTACCTCTTTATGGATGAGTTTATTCGAAAAACCAACTAGACAGCATTTCTCAGCTCGTTGCGAGCTTTCCACAGATGTAATATTGTCCGTATTCGGACTGAAAACCATTTTCACCTCTTCGGCCGCCGAAACAAGTTTGGGGCTTCACTTCGGCGCAAGGGCAGCAAACGGCCCACACGGCGGCGGGGAAGTATGGTCCGCGGCGGAGGAAGTGTGAATACAATACATAGGCGATATGCGACATGTAGAGTGCCGCGGGAGGTCGCAAGGGCAGCGAGCGGCCCGCCGCCGTGTCCGCACTCGGGCCGAAGGGCAGACCCAAAATTGTTTCGGAGCCGAAGGGGTGAAATGGTTTTTAGTCTGAATACAGACAATATTACATCTGTGGAAAGCTCGCAACGAGCTGAAAAATGCTGTGCAGTTGGTTTTTCGAATAAACTCATCCATAAAGAGCTAAGCGACTGAAACAAAATTTTCTGTTGTTTTCGTCAAACTTTGGCCGCATAGAAATCTACTTTGAACGACCAAAATCTTTTCGTTCTTTTTAGATTCAAATGTGCTTGTGCTCTACTGTAGACCACAAAAAACTCGGCTTTCGTACTTATCTGGCACAGTAGCAACCGAAGTTCAAAGATAGGAGAAATCCCACGCCGCATATTGAAATTGGACCAATCCCTTGTTGGAAAAAAGAAACTCTGGTCATTTCTGTCCATTTCTCAAAGCCATTTTACACTTTTTATGAAGACCATCGTTTCCGCAATGGAATAGTAGAATACTGTCTTCTGTAGCAGGCTATTAGTTGAGTAATTCTTAACTGAATCTTAGGTTTCCGCGCGTCTGCGCTTATCCGAAATCGGGCCTATGTTATTCAAACTTGGCACTATTTAGTACCACAATAACACTTAATGCGTAACAGATACAGATCTGCTGAAACAATAGAGGATTTCTGACTTTCTCAGATCCCAGATGAATCTCCTCAGCCCTAAGGACATGCCACTGGGGATCTCGGAGGGGTCGTAAATTAATTACCGGAGCCGAGGAAGCAAAAGCTTCATAGCTAGGTCACTGTGCAATCGTTTTAGATGGTGTTTAGATCGCTGGATAGAAAATGAGACGGGACTTCTAGTGGTGTTAATTAGATTTTAAACAAATAACTTTGAAGAGAGTTATGGCAATGCGACGCTTTGTGACAGATTAATCCGTCGTCGTTTTTGCAAAGAATTTGAGCGGTACAGTACCGGACATGTCTTTTGGTCATTGGCCGAAAAAGCCGCGCCAGCCAACATAGGCCGCTTTAGAGCGTTCAAAGCGGCCTTTTTGAATAACTTCTTTAGAAATCGAGTACTTGCGAAAATAAACATATATTTGAACTCAGCAGCTCAAGCTCTATCTTTTACTGTATAAATCTCAGTAGAGCTGAACAATGCATATAGGCCCGACAGAATCAATCGCGTGGGCGCGACAGCTTGTAGAGTGGGTGTTTGAGGACTTTTTTTTCCGAAATTTCCAGCCGTCTTACTGAGGAATTGTTCTAAGAGTGTCCAGCTTGCCTTTGGAGTGTGCCGTGCACAATGCATACAGAATCGGACCTACCAATCGAGTGGGCGCGACAACTTGTAGATGAGCGTTTGGGAGTTTTATCACAAATTTGCAGCCGCCTCACTCAGGAATTGCTCTAAGACTGTGAAGCGAGCCTATAGAGTGCGCCGTGAACAATGCATACGTCATCGAACCTATCAATCGAGTGGGAGCCACCGCTTGCAAATTGCACACGCGGCCGTGTTCGGAGCGCAATAACTCTGTCAGGTCCGAATCGTTTCGGCTGCAACTCGTGGGTCTTGTAGGCAGTGAAACGTTGTAGTAGTAAGCTAACGTAGAACGGTGTAGCTTATGATTAGGCAAAGTTACAGGGGCGCGAATATGCAGGTTAGCCTTGTGTTACATGATTTTTTCGGAATTCAGACGACCTCTGCAGGAAGACGCGTAGACCTAACGGCCTACAAACGCGTAGGCGAGCAGTACAATAAATGTACTTTATGATGACTTGCTCAGAACACCCTAGTTTCCTGAAGTGCCTTAGCCCCATCTGCCAATTTAGAGTGGCGGAAGATAGCGGTTAGTGTTTCTTGAGTTCTTGCACGCCCAGATTTGAGTTTTCGACACTCGCAATGGTACTGCTCTGTTCAGCGTGAAAGCGCTATCGAATGGTGTCAATTTCGGCCGATTTTGGAAACATCGATTTTTCGACAATTTCGCATCGAGGGCGAGACAGCTCCAGGCCGTCGCAGACGGACGATGACGTCATCGAAAATCGATGTTTTCGAAATTGGCCAAGCTTGATACCATTT
>CANDYH010000184.1:0-15922 GCA_947396885.1 Heligmosomoides polygyrus polygyrus | reverse complement strand
CATCCCAGGTTGGTGAATTGGTACCATATTCGTCTGCGAAGGATATCACATCGATTCAAATTGCCTCCACTATATCGCGGAAAGTAGAATGCGTGGCGCATTCCAAAACGGAATGAATAACGCCCTCCTTTATCCATTATCCTTTTACAGCAATAAGATGACGTGAATAAACAGTCTGAAGGCAGCAGAGAGTTCCTACAAGTAGCGAGACTTTCATCATTAAGAAGGTGGTGGAGGAAATATGCCATGCAGCACGGATATCGGGGCTGAAGGACACGAGTTGGAAGTGGGCCAAGTGGCGACGGTCGTCGAGTGGCCGATGTTACAACAGAAGCTGCAGCATGCTCATCGCTTCCGGCCTACGCTGACGTCAGTCTTGTTCCGCATGTGAAGGGCGACACAAAGCGAGGCGAAGAGGGCAAGAAACAGCGATGAGCAAAACTCAACGGCTAAGTCAAAAAGAAGTACGACCTAACTCATACTACATGAACTTGCTTGTCTCGGTTTTCGCGAGCATACAGATCTTGAACGAAATTCTTACCTTTAGCAATGGTTAAGTTATGGTGCATTATCGATTCGACCGCAAAAACTCATGGCTCTAGCGGTGATTATGGTGCATTGTCGACCTGGCTGCATTGACAAGAGAGATAATGTGTAGACTATCTCCGAAAATGAAATTCCTACGAAAAAATAGTAGCTTGCAAGCACCACTCGAATCGTTTAAAAATGAAAAAGATGGCATGAAGACGAGCCGCCTAGATTTCGACTCTTCTTAAGAGATATCATCTCATGTTTAATGCACCTAAAATATCCGCTAAAACAAGATATTTTCCGAACAGGTCTAGAAACCGAACGTTCGTTATAAAAATATCCAATAAAACAATAAATATTGCTCTAGGGTATAATATCATGCTCTATAATAACGCGCTAAGCGATGAGTCACCCTATCGATCGGCGGCCCCGCAGAAATTAGCGAGGGAAAATCGGGGGAAAATAGGGGGAAAACGGGGGGGGGGGGGGGAATTACGACACGAAAATAGTGAAAAATACCCTGGAGCAATCGATACCGCTGAACACGAATCTGAAGTTTGTTTTCAACGTATCGATCGCCACCAATCGATATGAGCCAAATTACAGGTCACGAAAATAGCGGAAAATACCTAGACTTCTTTTACCTGCCTTAAAACTTCGGACCTGGGGTCGCTCAACACGAATCTAAAATTCCTTTTTGAAGTATCGGTTACCATTAATCGATACTGATCAAGTTACAGAGCGCGAAAAAAGCGGAGAATACCCAGACGACTTCTATGTGCCAGGGGATTCAGAAGACGTGCGGATGACGTGCCTGGGACTCAAAGCACGTGCCAAAGACTTCGCTCAACGTGTTTGGGGATTCAGGTAGACGTGCCGAAGACGTCGTCCGCTAAGGGTGGAACGTTGAGAGGGACCAGTAGCAGTAAGGGGGGACTGTTTCACTAGGGGAGGACCAGTAGTGAGGAACCAACAGATGTCCCTATCATACTATGTACTGTACGTACTGCGATCCTTTTGTACTCCTAGGTAGGGAAGAAAGCTGTACAAGTAGAGCAGCTAGCTTGATGTGATTGTCCTTAGCTTAGTGATACTGCAACATCGGGCGCGCAAGTGCGAGGCACGTCGATAGGCGTGATGGAGCACTTGTTCAGTAAAATATTCTGCTGTGGCATATAAGTTCGCAACAATAGCAAGCAAGGAAGTCTTCCTGCGGGATGCGCCGCCCATTCTACTTCTGAGTGAAGTGCAAGCAAACATGAGTTATTGACTCTTAAAGCTGGACGTTGGCTAGAGGCAATTACAGAACCTCGTATTGCGATACAGTTTCATTCCTGATCACCCTGAATAATTGAGTGGGTGCATGCGATGCATAGTCCTTGTCATTGATGAGGGAGGTTTCGTGACCGTTTGTTTTGGCGGAACTACAGCAGAAATGGTCTCGCCGGGGCTCTGCGAGCGGCTAATCGAAACACCTGCAGGGACGTCAGGAGCTATTAAGGCGCCTTCGATGTACATCCAATTTACCGAGTGCAAGCTTTCGGCCATTCGACTTGCAGCGTAGGTGGTA
This sequence comes from Heligmosomoides polygyrus polygyrus, assembly GCA_947396885.1. Taxonomy (NCBI): domain Eukaryota; kingdom Metazoa; phylum Nematoda; class Chromadorea; order Rhabditida; family Heligmosomidae; genus Heligmosomoides; species Heligmosomoides polygyrus. Next base: position 13,821 of record CANDYH010000184.1, on the reverse strand, counting down.
ATCTGTCCAGACGCGAACACATTCGTGCAAGTCCAGAACATGTGATACAGAATTCGTGCACCAACAGAAGGCGTGTCCGAGAAGTCTTGCACCGCGTGCAAGTGCTAGAGAAGTCAGGCTTTCTGTTCCAAAAAATTAACGACTGAGTTTGAGACGTTAAGACAAGAGAGCCTAAAGTCGTTTGCTACATCCGACAGTCGGTGGAGGACTTGCTCTAAACATGGATACCTTCGGGAAGTTGTATTCCGAATTTGGCCTTAGCTAGATTACTTTTGGAACACCCTCTAACTTCAAATAAATTAAGTGGAGGACACTTGAGGCCCATAGAGAGCAGAACTGGCTTTTAGAACTTTTGAAAACCGCATTTATTTTGAAAATTGCATGGCTTGTCACGAGTGGTTGACCCGTAACCCATATTTTAGTGTAATAACCTCCAGCTCCGAAATAATAAGTTTTGGGCAGGTGCTTATTAATACACCGAATCCAACCACCACAGACTAAATATGTACGATGATGGGCAGTGCTAGGTGTCAATCAGTCTTGGTTTGGGAAGCGCCTCAAATTGGGCAGTGCTAGGTGTCAATCAGTCTTGGTTTGGGAAGCGCCTCAAATTTCATTTCTAAGGGATATCTTGTAATTCAAAGAAATAGTTGCCCTACAAAATGGCTCAGGTGATATAGTATAATACATACATTCAGGGTTTCATCCTTGCAGACAAGCTTGGTTGATACCAGATTCAGTGAAGTTCGGCAACGGAAAAATAACAAAGTAATAAAATGAAAGTGTAAAATATAAAGCGAAAATGCAAAATGAAAGAGAAGAATATAAAGTTATAAATTTTTGTTTTCCTTCAAAGTGGGTCGTTTTGCCACCTCCGAACTTTTTGGTTATAACATTAAATTGTTCGTTTGTTTCTTGAAATTGGTAAGATGATCTGAGTGACCCAATCTTTGGACCTACTAGGAGTACACGCGAGAATTGAGGCGCCATCCAAAGGAGCTGCAATTCCTCAAAAAACCTGAGCAAATGGAATGTCTCACCGCTGACTAGTATTACGGAGATCTCAAGTGGTATAATATCTAACATTAAAAGCGTATGGAAGAACTGCTACCCAACGACAACTGTGCCGCACATAAACCGTTTCGAATGTGCCATGCATCTTACGCTTAGTTTCATTTTAACTGATTTTGTAAAGAAACTTTGTATCTTTACTCATCCTGTACAATAAAGTTCAAAAAGACTGTCATGGCATAAAATTCATGGTGCCAATAGTGCTTGGCAAGCATAACTTACGTATAAAGATGAAACGGTCAGTACTATTCCTTCCGAAGATCAAGGCTGAGAAGGTGCATAGATTCTTTTTTTGCATAGATATGCAGATAAAATTTCCAATATGTGGATACTATAACTTGTTGAACTTGTTGAAAAATAAGAAATAAAAAAGAAGTTGTGGATGTGGATTAGTACTAGTGGCAGAATTTGGTTGCTCATTTAGAAGAAGGTATAGAAAAGGGAGTGAGCAGCTGGGTCACTGGAGATGCGAGTCCCAGAAACGTCGACGAGCAGCATCCACTAGGAGAAGGGACACGAACTGAATCGGATATAAGGAAATGCTTGGGAAGCAATGCATCCGGTCGAAGAGTTCCCCGCGCACAAAGTCAACACAAAGAAATCGCAGAGCCAAGGGGACGCAGCAGCGCGTTAGATAAGCGGTCGGTAGGCCTGATTCGAGGGATGTGGATAGGAAAGCCGCCGAGATGAGCTCGGAGAAGTGTTAGCTCTTCTCGAGCTCTAGCCTCGTTCTTTCGGTTCTACCTCTCGGACTAGAACGGTGCCGAATGTCATTCGATGACAGTTAAATGTTGCCTGCAAGTCCACTAAAAGCTCCGAATGTTGACATTTTCCGGAAGGACTTGAAAAAGATTGACTTGCTTTGCACACTGTCGACATATCCTAAACACAATAGGTCTTGCATTTCTTTCAAAATTTTCAAGTTTTTAAAAATTTCAAAGATTTTCTCGAACTAATTCCTATGTCAGTAGAGGATAGGATATATTGATTATTGTGCTTATTCCTATTTGTGTCCCTTCCATTTGTTCAAAAATTCTAATTTTACTTTAACCTTCCCATGCAACCGTCAAATGGACACTAATGGAGAGCTTACTATCCTAGCCCACTATCCGGTGCAGTTCTGTCTAGCAACTTGCAATGTTGACGGGCCACTGTTCGTCTTCGTCATGTTCCTCTACCCCCAGACCAGTGTATTTAGAAGCCAATTTCATTGGATGTGTGAGATTACTTTTTCTTCTTGATTGGAGTTGTTCTCATCGGATAGTTAAAGTTGAAACATTAGGGTTATGTGTTGAGGTTTTATTCTACTCTATTCAGTGAATCTCGATGTGTGCAGCGCAGTCGTAGGAGGTGCCGTCTTTCGCGTGCATCCGGTAGCAGGTTTCTGATTCGGAATTCCCGCCCAGGCCAACCATCATTCTATCCCTCCTGGGTCGGCGGATTGGTACAAGACCTGCCTGGGAAGGATAGAGCGTTGACTTGTTCATCGGCTAGGCTGGTCAAGTCCTTGTTTGGTCAAATAGTATTCATATCGCCTCCACGACATTCCGTAGAAGTAGAATGCGTGGCGCATCCCAAAAGGTAACGCCATCCTTTATCCTTATCTTTATTCAATTCTCGATACATCGCGTCCACTGTGTTCCATTAACTGTTTTTGCGCACAATTTCGGTGCAAATTAATGAAATTAAATTATTAGCTCACAGAAAAGAATCCATAATTTGAATTCAGTTTAGGGTTTTGTGTATGTTTGTAGGACGGATATGACATCCAATTGAGGAGAGGTGCTTGAAAGATCAAAGTTCTATCGCAGTAATAATAAACCATTTTTTCGAATACAGCATCGCGGCTTCTGTGGAACATCGAAAAAGCATTCAAGTCAGTTTCATTAAGCCTCAAGTGGCTGGTATCGAGGTTGTGAGCTGTCATAACGATGTTTTGTTGCGATCAAAACTTCTAGCGCCAGGCGGGACTCGAACCCGCACCTCCCTCTAACCGGGCGGGAATGCTCTACGCCATTACACGCGGGAATGCTCTACACCATTACACGAGTCCCGCCTGGCGCTAGAAGTTTTGATCGCAACAAAACATCGTTATGACAGCTCACAACATCGAGAAAGCAATTCGATTGCGTGGTTTGTAGAATGTTCAGTTCTTGCCGACCGATGGCGTGATGTTCAGTGATTTCTCCTACTCAAACACTCTAATACCAAATAAAAGAAACCAGAGAGACAGAAGGCTTGATTGAACTACGAACGATTATAAGGGCGACTGGTAGTGCAATGTGAAACCGCACCACCTGCGTACTGTGTAGTAAGCGCCCTTTCCTCAAGTTATAGCTGTTGCTACCAAAATGGGGCAGGGATAAAGGGTAAAAAAGAGAGAGAACGTTTCCTCTGTTAGATGACGTGTAAGTATTGTAGGGGCTTTTTGAAATACTTTCAGCTTTACTGACAGTATACAAGCTCAGGCTTCTGATGAAGGTGAGGCGACCAACGTCAAGGATGCCTAAGAAGAAGGGGCTGCGCCACTGACTTCAGATAGACGTTGTTTATATTTCCTTTTGAGCTTCTCAACGGTAAGAGAAACAATAAGCAAAAAGTGTAATTAGAGGTCAGATGAACAGAAACGAAAGACTGAATCAAGGACAGCAGAAAACTTTGGTGAATGACCTTGTAAAAAACCAGCATACTCAATAATGCGGAGAAGAACTACTTTTGTAAGCTTTAAAATGGGGCACTCGATCAATGTCAAGAGTTCATAAAGTGCTTTAAGAAAATTCTATGCGCTAAATTATTGTCACAAATTGAAATCTTCTTCTTGCTACTCATTAGAACCCGTCCCTGTGCAGTCTTCAGGCCTGTTTGTCTTCTTCAGAACTTGGAAGGTAGGAAACCTTTAACATCTATAAAACACTACTCCACCAACATATGAGATGCTAAGCAATTGCCAATTGAGCAACATAGGCTCACAAAAAAGCGATGACGGGAAAACTTGGAAAAAGTAAGGGTGGGACGCTAACCGGACCCTTTGAATGGCGCGCCACGCACTTCAACTCTACAGGATATCGCTGAGGGATTTTGAAAAATGAGCATTTGGGCTTACACACTTAGTTGCAATGACCAGGGAATAAACAACCTATTATAATGAAGAAAGGAACAGAAGGAGTCGAAAAGAAACGTGGAAAAATAATGGAGAAGAAATCTATAGAAAAGCAAAAGTACTAGAGAAAAGATACGTTTGCAATTTATTTCAGACAAACATCTGTGGTGACCGTCCCTTGGATCTTCATTGAAGAGAATTACCGCATAATAAGCCAGTTGTAAAAGTTGCACTACAGAAAATATACATGCCAAGCTCAATGCAATGAGAGTAAGTGCTTTATTCGTTGATTCATTCTTCTTCTTCTTCTTCTTCTTCTTCTTCTTCTTCAGCGTTTGTCCCGCTTCATGACGGGGTCCGCTTTTCTGGTGCCATGTCGCCATCCTTCCCGATCCCGTGCTAGATCAGGGTGGACACCAGCTACTTTAAAGTCCTTGTGTAACGTATCAGCCCAGCGCTGCTTCGGGCGCCCTCTAGGCCGTTTTCCAGACACTACGAAGTTAAGGCCTATCTTACGGACGCTGTCTTCCTTTCCACGCAGAACGTGGCCGTACCATCGTAAGCGAGCTTCACGCATCTTGTCCGCTATCGGCGCGACACCGAACTTCTGCCGAATAGCCTCGTTTCGGATGCGGTCCAGGCGCGTGACTCCAGCCATCCAGCGTAGCATCTTCGTCTCCATGACGCTGAGGCGACTTTCCGTTTCCTTTGTCGCAGGCCAACACTCAGCTCCGTACATCGCTACCGGCCGGACGACGGTTTTGTAGATCTTCGACTTTAAGCGCTCTGGCATCTTCTTGTCGCAGAGTACTCCAGTCAACGAGCGCCACTTCGACCAAGCTGCACTCACGCGTGAGTTCACTTCAACCATCAGACTGCCATCAGAAGCTATTGCTGATCCCAGGTATTTAAACACCGAAGTGCTTGCAAGCTCAGTACCGTTAATCTTAACGGAGCCGGACTCATTTACGTCAGTCGTGAAATACTCGGTCTTCTTGACGTTCAATTTGAGTCCGAACATGGCCAGGCGGTCGCACCAAGCTTGCACCTCTCGCTCGAGCTCACCTTTGTCTTCGCAGGCGAGCATCACGTCATCAGCATATAGCAACGTCCAAGGGACGGCCTTCTGAAGATCTCGCGTAATGGCATCCATTACGACAACAAAGAGGAGTGGGGAAAGCGCAGATCCTTGGTGCACCCCAACAGAGATGGGAAACTCCGTCGAGGTTCCTGCTGCCGCTTGCACACGACTCTTTGGACAAGAGTATAGCATTCGCACCCACTCTACAAGTTCTTCGGGAACACCGTGCTGTCGTAGGGCGTACCATATAACCTCACGCGGTACGCGATCGAAGGCCTTCTCCAAGTCGAGAAAGGCAAGATGCACCGGCTTCTGTTTCTCGCGATGCTTCTCTACCAGAAGACGGGCGGCATGTATGGCATCGATAGTGCCACAACCAGCCACGAAGCCGCACTGATTGCTGGAAAGCTTGACGATTTCGCGAATTCGGCTATCGAGGATTCGCTCGAAGATCTTCATGCTGTGCGAGAGCAACCGAATCGGACGGTAATTTGAGCAGTCTGCAGGGCTGCCCTTCTTCTTCCAAATCGGGATCGTCGTACTTTCCTGCCAAACATCAGGCACCTTCTTCTCCGCTACAACCTGGTTGAAAAACTTGGCCAACCACTCAGCAGAGTACCAGAACTTCGACTTCCATAAGTCAGCTGGCAAGTCATCTGGACCAGTCGCCTTGCCCGGTCTCATCATCCTCAGAGCCGCGTGAGTTTCCTCCACAGTGATTTTGTGGACGGGACCGTGGACAGGAGCCACAGAAGGGACGGCCGGATGAGGGAACTCTTCAGTCGAAATTCCCTCAAAATAATCGCACCATCGCTTCAAGGCCTTTTTGCGCTCTGTCAGAAGATGGCCGTTCTCATCATTGATGCCAAAGAACTTCTCTATATCCTCGGATTGGCGATGACGGTTTTTCGCAAGTCGGTATAAATACCGCTCGCCATCGCGCGACTCAAGCTTTTCGTAGACATCATTGTAATGAGTGGCTTTTGCTACGGCCACAGCCTTCTTGGCAGCTTTTTTCGCTTCGTGGTACTTTTGCCAATTATTGGCGGTCTTGTCGCCGAGAAACACATGATAAAGCGCTTTCTTCTCTCGAACCTTTTCTTTCACATCGTTCGTCCACAGCCATGCCTGCATGTCGACCTTTCGTCGTCCAGGCTTTGTAGTGCCAAGTTCTGACCTCGCAGCTTGAAGTATCGCGTCGGTCGCTTTCTTCCAAGTTTCGTCGACAGTCGTGACTGTCGGTAACCGTACGCGAGAAATCACAGCTGCTTCCTTCTCCTTCATTCGCCACCACTTGATTCTTGCAGCACCGCATCGCTCAACCTGCTGCAGCCTCGGAGGAGCGATCTTCAAAGTACAGATCAGCGGACGATGCTGTGGGGCGACCGTTTCATACGGCACGATCTTCGCGTCTGTGACGAGATTTCGGTCACGATCTCTCACAAGGACGAAGTCTATCTGCGTCTTGGTGTTCCCACTATAGAACGAGATAAGGTGGGAGTTGCGTTTGCGAAACACGGTGTTCATTATGGTGAGGTTATGCGAATCCGCATATTCAAGGATACGCTCACCATCTGTGTTACGCAACCCATAGCCGAATCCACCATGACAGCTGTACCCGTCTTTCGTAGCGCCTACGTGCCCATTGAGGTCACCAGCGACGATGATGACGTCCTTCGACGGTACCTCTGCTGTCTTCTCATCAAGCAGGCTCCAAAACTCATCCTTGGCTTGATCGGAACAGCCAGTCTGCGGAGCATACGCAGAGAAGAAGTGGAAGAGTCGCTCCTTAGCGGCGACAACGATCTTCATCAATCGATCGTCAAAGCGCTCAACGCTTACAACCGAGTCTCGGAAACGCTCGGAGACGATTATACCAACACCACTGGTGGTCCTGGGACTTCCACATAGAACGGCCTTGAAGCCACGTCCTATATCTCTTGACTTGCGGCAGGACCACCTCGTCTCCTGCACCGCACAGAAATCAACTCTTCTACGCTCCAGTGCTTCTACCAACTCGCACGAGCGGCCCGTCAACGTACCCACATTCAGCGTTGCTACGCGGGTCCTGCTTACGTTACGGGACTTTCGGACTAGCTCAGTTGCCCCCCGATGCCGTCCTCGCACCAGGGACCCTCGCATACTTCTCACACTCGCCGGGCTTTGCGAGTGCGCGTCGGCTCCCGCGGACGCCGTAGCATTATCTCGAAAAACATGAACTGACATACACCCATACGATGTGACATTGGGTTGTTCGTAGGCCGGCCTGTCACCAGGGCCTGTCGCCTGCATTCGAATGTCCGTGCTTGGCTTAGCTCGCAGAAGCGAGCAGTTTCCAGTGGCACCACGAGGAGGAACGGACATCGCCACCTTATTCGTTGATTCATTGATCTTCTTTATCTTTCCTAGAAAGTCCTATATATATAATAAAACCAGCAACCCTTGAGGAGTGAGAAATTCGGATGGCCTGAACGAGGCCCCAACCTGAATTCGGGACCGATGCGAGAGTCAGCACCTGCTTTGAGGGTGCTACCCGCGCACTGCTGAGAGGTAACTCAAATGATGAAAAATTGCTGCCAAGAATATCCTGAATCATTCCTAACGCCACATCCCAGTATTTTCAGAAAACCGGACACGGCTTTCAGTGATCTTGAACTGCAATTTATGATGACCTGACGCGAGAGCTGGGACGAGACTTATACCGTTGCTTGAGCACAAGTATTCTACATCAATGTGCTGTACATAAACTAGCTCAGCAGTGGTGCGCCTTTGAAAATGAGAAGAAAAGGACTTGGAGTAGCACATTAAATGAGCTGCCTAGAAACATTGAGGGGGTAATTTCAAGGAGAACAAGAAAAACAACGTGCTGGATGCGTACAAAACATGGCGTCTGCTCAAAAACCAATTGAAAAATGGAGACGCAAATGTTAGCGAAAATAAGGAATACTGCACAAATTGGCTTCAACGCGTTTGAACTTTGTTGCGCTCTCATGCGCTCAATTCATACCATCAATAAAATCGGAAGGTTAGAACAGCGGCAATGCGATTCATGGCGATATTTCATCTCCGTTCTCATCGTTCCTATCGCTAAAATTTCAAGTTGGTGTGTGGCTGCTGGCAAACGGGAAAGGTTCAGTAATCTTGACAGAAGAAAAGTTACTTTTTCTTCCCAACAATGCCGCGACGAATTCGGTGCACACAATTGCGAAAGCCATCTTCCATCTGAAAAGTGATTCATATTCAACGATCCAATGATTGCTGGCATCTACTTTCGAATGCATAGCAGCTGTTTGACCTATGTACAGTAGTAAGTTCATGGAAGGTAACGGTATCGTGCTGAACTGACGATGACCAGGCCGCAAGCGGATTACGCCACTCGACATGCGCATGTTCAATGTGCACTCACCGAGCTGAGTCAAATGCGTAAACGTGCGCGCAGGTGTACGATCCACACATGCCGAAGGAAAACCGATAAGAGGATGTGCAGGTAGTCCATCAGGGACCAGATTCCTCAACCCTCTAACCGTGAAAATACCGCCAAATACCTCTGATATGACATTCATCGGCATCAGGATTGGCGGTATTTTCACCGTTGGTGGGCGGTAAGCGGTTGGTGAATCTGGCCCCTGGTACCAACTCAACATATTGCAGCCAACACTGCTATTCCTCAGAATTCACTGCACTCTGTAGTTCCGAAATAGTTGGAGTGGATGAATCAACCGCTTATCAATCGCCACGAGAATCCAATGAGCTGATACAAGGAATCTAACTAGTATGATTACTCCTTCAAGTAAATCGGTGTATTCAGGGCGGCTATGACCGGTAGCAAGTAGTAAGATGCAGTACTTAAGCTAGCTAATTTTGGCTACTCTTTAAATATTAATCATTTACATAAAGCTTCTGAACTGTTCAATTTTTACAAAACTTATTTCAGAACTTAAAATTAAACATGTTTATGTAAATATACGGATGAAAGGCTTTGCTGAAGTTTTACTTAGAATAACTATATTGTGCAAATATTAAATTTAAAAAAGAATGTGAAAATTGTAACATCTCCTTTCTTCACTGAACCAGCGAGGAGGTGTTATAATACACATGTCTCGTCTGAATTAGGGAGCTGTGGCGAAGAGAACCAATAGAGTATGGTTTTACTATTATATCTCCATATTATTCAAGTATATTTATGGGAAGGCCGACCTCATACTTCCGACAACGTCAATTCGAATTCTGCTAGTAGACGCATGCAATTGCAGATCTATACAGAATTTATGTGATGCTTACTTTTGCCCAAAATAGCCACGTTGCATATTTACTTCATCCCAAAGATTTTTATCATCACATGCTTATCGTGCTTGGTACATATAAATAGAGCGAAAAAATGGACGGTTATCTTAAGTAAAGTCTAGCTTGTTTCCGCCACTTATAAAAGGGCCACCAACACAATAGCCACCACCCAAAAGACTAGCAAGTGGAAATGTTAACGCTTTTAAACCAACGACCAAATTCATCAACGACTTACAGCAATTTAACAGAGAAAATTACAGTCGAAATCCCTGATAGCGCGGCATATCATGCGATATGGTGAGCGATAAGCCGCGTTATCTGAGTTTTCCGCAGTGAATTCTCTGTTAAAGTTATGTAAGTCGTTGAAGAAACCGAGCCCAGGATAGACGCTGCCAAACAAAACCAAAGGAAACGAAGTGAGCACGAGAAAGGACAAGCCCCTATACAGTCGATTGCAGCACCGACATTTCGGTGCTGAAAATGTAAAGCCAATCAAAATGCTGGAAGTAGGATTAATCCTACTATTTGAAGGCATTAATGGGGAAACGGGTGAAAAATCAAATTGCCAGGATCAGCAAATTGGGATTCGACGCACCGATCCCATTTTGAATTACCCAAACCGCTTCCTCATCCTGTAAGAGAAAAAATGATGGTCATTAGAGTCGGTGCCTTCTGATGTGCGCCATGCATTTTCCATGCTTCTATAGGGACGCACTACACAACGACCTGAGCCCCTTCCAGAGAGGAGGAGAGAGGGCAAATACTTGATTGTGCTGGCAGCATAATGGATCTGAAGTCGGTTCCGTGATGTTCGTGGGAACTGTGTCTCCAGCCGTCGCACCGCCGTATTGTGCATTTCATTCCGTCCTCTTATGCCAAGCAAATTGTGAAGACTTTTTAAGATTTCTTGTTTTCAATATCTGGCTATGGGTTCGCTTCACAAATTCACGAAGTGCAAAGGTAGTGGTCATTTCTTTGGGACCCGTTGTATGCGAAACTCGTTTCATAATTCAAAAAATAGCCTTGTTGAGAAGGCCTGCCTGTGTTATTGTTTCGGCTAGTCTACCACAAACCGGAGAAGGTAGCAGCTCTCGCGTGCGCTATCAATGAAGGTTCAGAATTCCCGCCGTATTCCGCACAGGTCAACCAAGCTCTTATTACTTGATTTATGGACGCACACAACGCATGCGTGAACATGCAGTAAGACATCCGCAACAAGTACAACTGAGGGGTGTGAATGGAAAGAGCAATTGAACTAATTGAAGAAAATGAAATGAAAAATGAAAGAACACTCGAAAAGAGCAAACTAATCGAGCAGTAGGGAGAGAGAGGGAGACCAAAACAGCAAGGAGGAGCATCGAACACGAATACGGAGTAACAACAGAAGCGCAACTAAAGAGGAAGAACACAGCTGTCCAGAATTCTTATCCAACGTCCGGGAAACCAATTTCTTGAATGATTTTAACTGAAAAGACAGTCCACCTTTGGGGATAAAGTGGTTAATCAGAGGAATAACACTCCGATAGAAGAACCTTGACCTAACACTTGATTTATGCAAGAGAACTCTTAAGTTGCAAAGATCCCCCTCTGACACCTGAAGGCAAAGTATAAAGAAGGTGGTAGAGTTGATATTCGTTCCTCCTGTGATTATTGTAAAGTCCATTACTAAATTACTCCTCTATCTTCTCCCCTCTAAGCTAGGAAAACCAAACACTTTGCGCCCAACAAAACCACAAGGTAGTCAACACCAGAGCAACGTGCCACTATTTTTCTAGTAAATTATTTTGTTCCCCTTCAGTAAGTCTTAAATCCTTTTTCATTATTTCTTATTTCATTGTTCCTTTTTCAAATATGGTTTAAAAACTGTAGTGCCACATTCAACTATCGGGCGGACATAAGTCTTTTTCACTCCTCCACAGACCTTAAGTCGGTGTCAGGCTTCTCTAGGAAGGAGAAACGCTGACTCTCAATTCATCGCTACTATGAGTCGACATGGAGTCTTGTTATTATGGTCAAAAGTCAAAGCTGTTTTCATGACGACAACTCGGAAAAATGATTAAGCAACTGCAGGTCACCGTGTAGGCCAACTATGAAATTGAGTGGCTTCTAATCCACGTTCTGCAAGAGTCCGCAGCGATATCGTTGCATGCAAAATGCGTTGTATTTCCAACGAAGACCGGCTGATGTCGAAATTGTCGCTTTTCACGGCAAACTTTGGATAAAACCTCTGGATGGTGCTCATTGAAAGCACATTGCATTTGCGCCTCCGATAACGAGACAACAGTACATTGAATGTTGATATGGAACCCATGCAGCTATTTTCGAGTTTTGAACGCGGGCCGAAACAGTTAGTTACTTGCTACCCAATGAATACTGAGAAACAACACCTCTAAGTTTACGAAACTTTATTTAATTATTTATTTATTACACGAGAATAAAATCGTAGCCATATCAAAAGTCTAATAATAGAATCAAATGCGTTTTCCAATTTGGAATAGGCAATATCTGCACACTCCCACTTTAGATAAAGGTTCCAGTCAATAAGATATTGGAGCATTGCGGTTACTGTAGATTTTTCTTGCTGGAAGCCATGCTGGCAAGAGGGGATTATGGACAACTCATTAAGGTCCTTATTAATGCTATCTTTTAGCACTTTTTCAACCAACCTGCCAAAACTGATTATGGCTATAGAACGCTAGTTGCTCCGCGAAAAGAGAGGGTCTTTTTTGGTTTAAGTTTACGGAATGACTTAAAGTGTATATGCCTAGCCGGGCCGAAGCTGGTCACTGCCTCACTTAAAAGCGATTTTTGAATGCTTTCCACATGAAAACTGGTATTAACGTTACATTTATAGTCACCAGATGGCAAATTGGGAATTATTCTACTCATAAGAAGACGAGAAGCTTGAGGAATACTGGTTGTCTGAGACCTGAAATTGCCATGACAAATGTTTTTGTCGCCAAGTACACACATGCCTTCTCATTTACACAAGAACTGCACTGGCAATGTGAAGGGCTCAAGCTAGAATGGACAGACGGCTTTGTTGAGCCTCAAAGCCAAATGAATTTGCAACCTCTCCGTCTAGGAACTCGAAATCGGGCCCCTGACGACTGCGTCATCCTGGTTCCCTTCAAACCAATTTTTTTCGTAACGCAAATTGTGCACGGAAACAGAATGCCTGTCCTATTTCCCCAAATGGATGAATGATTAAAAACGGTCAAAGCTAAGACCCTCTTTTTCCACTCCGCATCAAGTTTTGTACCTCACATATTAATACCGATTGACACCACATATTTTTTCACCACATAATAATACTGATTGGCTGAGTGACTGATTTGATCAATAAAGTTACTAAAAGCGACAAATGATATCGGCTGTTATACCAGCTCGAGTATAGCAGGGTTCGATCCGGCGATTCTATCCCAAGGCATGTCTTGGCGACCTCACTTTAGCCTCAGACTTCTGCTAGCGGGATAGACCACTGGCATCTCACAGGTAGTCCTTACTATGCTAATTTGGGAACCAATTATTCAAAGCACCTCATGGAATCCAGCAGCAGAATGCATGGCACAAGCCAAGCATACACTGTTTCTTCGGCTTCGATCCTGCTTCGGATGGTAGCGCAGTCAGTTGAGGCGGCGGCTGTCACGAGCACTTCGAATCGAGGTTCTCGGCCATTTACATCAACCAAACCTTCCACCCCTCCATGGTCGGTGTATTAACACCAAGCTTGCGTGGGAATGACAAAACATTTCCTTGTCCGTCGGCTGCCTGACACATTGCACAGGCCTAATACAGATCTGAATGATGTCCACGATATCCACGACAAGTAAAATGTGTGGCGCCTTTCAAATGGGGAATGATTGAAGCCATCTATCGTCATCTTATTCTTCATCTTTTGGCCTGTAGCATGCAAAGCAGGAAAATAAGGTAATAGGGTTTAACTACTAAACTTGTGGTGCAATGCACTCTTGTCCTTCCTGTGATTTAATTGTAACAATCGGAGATCGCCTTGTGTCCAACAAACATATGTGTACAGCATTTAAAGAGTCTTTTTGACGTTCAAAGAAGTAGATTAGAAAGTGCAGCTATGAGAGCTTAAGTTTAAGAGATACTTTCACTTCTCGGTTTCCTCAGCCAAAGTAGGTTTACAAACCACAAAGGTTATTCTGCAGAAGTTAGGCGACTGGCTGGGTCATAGTTTCACAATAGAGGCAACACATATGATTCGTCTCAAGTCCAAACAACACTTTTAAGGTCATTTTGCGTTCTGTAAGTGCCATCG
>CANDYH010000183.1:0-19571 GCA_947396885.1 Heligmosomoides polygyrus polygyrus | reverse complement strand
AACAAAAAGATTGTGTTTTCTACGGATCCTGCTTCTGTATTCTTCTGTTCTCATTTCGTTCACTCTTTCCTCGCACACTGCATGTGTTGCGATTTATGTATATTCTACTTCACTACTTCCGTTCACAAATATTTTTTACATGGTCCGCCTCACTTTCCAGAGTTCTACATTGCTGTCTGTTTGTCTATCACTTGCATATACGAGTGCGTTCTCAAGTAAGTCAACAGGGGTCGATCCCTACTAATCGTACATTATGGTGTATGCACATGGGGGATAACGCTGGTGGTGACCATCATCATCAAGATCATATCGAGCGCTGCTCGACCTTGGTGTAACGGACGATCTAACTTCGTGCGCGACGGGTACTAACGTCCGTTCACACTTGCCACAGAAGATGTGCCCGACCAACAGAATTAGTTCTCCATCATGAATTTTGGGGGTCGTTTGAACACTACAAGAAACACCTTGATGAACAAATATTTTAATAAACAATATTAATATTTTTATCAGCACATTTATCAGACAACACATGGGGTGCAATATAAGATAGATGGATGGGTGGATGGGTAGGGAACGGGGGGGGGGGGGGGGGGGCAGGAACCGCTTAAGGCGAGCCCGGGGACGAACATCTGGGCGCCGCCAGACTCAGACGGGAGCCGAACGCCACATGTTTTTCGGGCTCTCCTCTTTATACTCCGCTTCTCGGCTTAGAGCCGGCGCCTGTCGCTAGTGACCAGCACGTGCCGACGAACGTGACTGGAAGAGCGGTGTTTGAGTGGGGCACCAAAGAATACTGGTTTGGTCTCCTGTACCGTCACGCTACATTGGGATGAGCTACGTACCTCACGTGACTAATCAAACCCGATGCCCAAAGCTACTTAGCCTATTGCTGCCTGCTCCTCCATGTCATTTGTTAGATTATTTATTTACTAGCGTCGATGCCGGCAAAGCCGGGCACGCTGGTAACAAATGACATGTTGTGCTTTCCTCTCTAGGGTTCCCATACAGTGCTTTCTTCTAGAGGCAAGCGTAAGATTCAAGTATTAAGTGGTTCCCACTTTTGCCGCTTGTTCAGACACCATTGTTGAGGACGGCAGGCTGCAAGGAGCTGGCGCTGCGGCAGCCTTGCCGAGTCGTAAGAAAGTGTGCGCGGCATAGCACTTCTCGCCATCAGTGAGAAGCTCTGCTTCCCTGCCCTGTGATTAGAGAGAGGGCTGCCTCATTGCCCGAAACCTACCTACCTTACATACTTGCGCGGGGCAATGAGTCTTTAAATGGCAGCCTTTATTGCTTCTATTGCAGCGAGCTGTTTGACCTCAGAAACCGAAACAGCCAGTAGAATGGCAGTTTTTCGAGGCATTTTTTAAAATGAAGTCCCATCTCTTGCCAATCGTTAGGGGACGTTCAGAGCGTTCGCGTAGCGACGCGAACCCACTATCGGTGCGACGCGATCCTCGCGTCGCGGTCTTTTGCGAGAGGGATGGTGTCATTAACTCGAAGCTAATGCGTCCTAAGTCGCTCAACAGTGAACAGCGATATCATTATAGTGGCGATGCTGGTAATTGCGTGAGATGTGATGTTCGCTGCACAACGGGTATAAACACTACGCGACGGCGCGACGCGATGTCGCTTGCTCAGAAAATTTTGAACAAGCTACTTGCGCCTTATGAGCTATAAAACAAGTGAGCTATAAAACAAGTTACTTGCCATTTATCCTTTGCGGTTAACTGACTTGCAAGGTTGCACCCAGGAATTTTAAACTTGCACGAAACTAACACCAGTGCAAGCTTGGAAGCTTTCGTGTAAGCTAATGTTTCGCGCCTAATTGGTTTGAAACATTACGCACGAGTCTTCACACGCGGCGTGTGATGAAGCGTATACGCGCCGCGATCATGCGACATACCTGTTCGAACCGGAGCGGCGTCACTCCTCCGACCCTCGGACAGTCTTGCCCGTCCTTCTGTCATCTTCCTTATTTCGTCTCCTCATGCCTTTTGGTTCTCATGCGAATGACTAGTCTGAGGCAATCTATTACATGAATGCAGCTTGCAAGTAACTTGGCTGTGAACGTCCCTTTACACAATAAAGTGGTTCTTTTACTGATAAGGATGAAGGGGGATGACTTTATCAAACAAGTATAGACACAACTAACTAACGCCTTCTATGCGTGTCCTGCAAAACCTCTCACTTTGACGTTTTTAATGCTTTCGACGTCGTAGTTGATAGGAAAGAGGAATGAAGTTGATTCAACCAGCGATACATCCTCACGAAGTAGGAATTAGGCGCCACTGTTGACTGTGCGCTTTAATATCTAAAAGGAAAAATGATTAGAGCCTAGTTTTTTTTGTCAACACTGTGCCAACACGTTTTTTAGAGCGGGTCTTTATTTATCCTCATGTTTCGCCAAAACCATGCTCAGAGGTCAGAATGCGATGCATGGTTTTTGATATGCAATTTACTCCCCTAGATATTTCCTCTGCTTTAGCGGTTTGGCCTATTATATGACCAATTGTCGTACTGTGCAAGAAAGGGTATAAGTTCACTTGTTATGTACATACATACAATGCACTCATTTAGGTTGTTCATAACAGTACACTTCGTAGAGATCCAGACCACTTCAAATGCTTTCCTCGTGGAGATTTGCTCTTGTCAAGATATTATAATTGTCGCTAAAGTCGTTATGAACGTGCCCATTATCCACCTATCAAACGCGCTGTTTAATGTTTTGCGCCTTCTACCAGCAAGCTGCTCAGCATGCACTGCTTATATACTTGCCGTTTCTTTGATGTTAGTCACGATACGAATTGTGAACTTGAGCTCCTACTTTAGTCCGGTCTTAAAACAATGTCCAACTTTGGTATCCTATTATATATCCTATTATATAAAGCAGAGAGGGATGAATCACTAACTGGTGACATTTCCATCGATTGGTAACATTCCCACTGACTGGTGACAATTGAGCTATACACAGCCGTTCGTCGTATACAGGGTGGCTGAAAAGTTCGGGCAATTTTTCAAAGTATTTCAGCAGTACGAAAAAACTACATAAACGCCAAAGATTTACAAACAAAAATAACAGAAACTTCATTAGATCAACAACAACATAATACAACAGGAAAATTCACAACAAGTGCTCAAAATTTCCTACTTTGGCTTCAATACATTTTCGCAGTCGTTTTGGGAAGTCGCTGATGATGGTCGCACACTGCTCCGCTGTACTCTCGTCCCAGGATCTCAACAACGCCGATTTCAGCTGCTCAACGGTGGCGTATCTTGTAGTGGAGATCTTCTGCTCCATGATCGACCACACAGAATAATCCATCGGGTTGAGATCAGGCGAGTTGGATGGCCAGATGTCCCTGCTCCAAAACCCTGGGAAGAGCTCCTCGCAAACGGCCATCGTGGATTTGGCGGAATGCGCTGGTGCCCAGTCCTGCTGAAGAGAAAATCCGGTTTCGCCAAAATGGCTCGTCGCCCACGGCTCCAGTACGTCGCGGAGGACATATTGCTGGTAGCTGGCAGCGTTAATTTTGACGTTCTGCTCCATGAAGACCAGCGGCGTCTTTCCGGTAGCGCATATTCCAGCCCACACCATCACCGAGGCTGGAAAATGGCGGCGGCTGATGGTCCTTGCGGCCGACGTCTTCTGCTGACCCTTCTTAAGCAGCTGCCGGCGATTCTGATGGTTGTGAACCGGCTGGACCGTGAAGATCTCGTCGGTGAACAGCACCTTCGACAAGCGACCATCGCCGACCTGCTGACGCATTCGCCTGCATTTCCTCAACCTCTCAGCTTTCATCGCGTCGTTGAGGAAGTGAATACGAGCTACTTTGTAGCTAAATAATCCCAGCTTCCTCCTGGCAATATGCTGGACTCGTTCCCTACTGATCCCGAGATCCGTAGCCATCTTGTTCATCGATACCTCAGAATTCCGGCTAATGCGACAACGAACCTTGTTGATGTTCTCCGGTGTTGTCGCAGTGGTGGGACGGCCGCTGCGGGGACGGTCCGAGGTCCCGCCAGTCTCCTTGTAGCGTCTTACAATCTTGTAGACGGTCCTTTGTTTGAAGCCGGTTGTTCGAACTATGTCCGCGGTCCTCATTCCCGTCTTGTGCAGCTCGACGACGGTGATACGCTCACTTTCACGAGACATAACGCAAGCACAACTGAAAACGAGAAAACTGGAGCAACAGATTCTAGATCAAAATTGCGCGAGGAATACAACGGAAACAACAGAAATAACAAAAAACCTCAATTTCAAGGCCAAAAGTAGCGCCGCAAAAAATTGCCCGAACTTTTCAGCCACCCTGTAGTCGCCGCCAACCGTAAACATCACAACGTGGCAGCGTGACAGGCAGCCACTGCTGTCGGTGGTGTTTACCACGAGGTGTTTACGACCACGACGCTTCCACTGCCGGGTGGTCATCAAAGAACACCCACTTGATGAGGTTTCGCAAGACGTCACCACGACTATGACGAGCCGCCGCTGCCGGGTTCAGATAACGCGTGAAGCGTTGCGGAAGAGGTCTGCGCCGCGGCACGGCTCATCACCTGTGATGGAAGCCGTCGATGCGCCGCACCGCTTGCTTCTGCTTTGTGTGTTCTTGCTAGTGTGTCGTTCTTCATCTAGCTCCTACACATCAGCAACAGCATATGATGGCCTAAGGCGGACACTTTCCGAGGTGGTTGTTTCACGATTATGATGGCCCGGGTTGGACACTCTTCCAAGCTGGCCTATGAATTTTGAAATCAAATTTAACCTCTTCCAACTCGAGGCGAGCTTCTTACAGGTTAGAGTACAGAGTCTTCAAGATGGTTAGAATATTGTTTGTTCGAGGAAAACTTGGAATAACTTTTTTGATTTTTTTTTACTTTAGCTGCCGAATGGTTGAAATATTTTTATAAATTTTTTATTTTTCGAGAAAAACCTGCATCGAAAGACTGGATCGCGCCATGTCCTCAAAAAGTTCAACGTAACGTTTATTTGATTGACTAAGACTTGATCGATCTGGGTGGGTGTTGCATGATTATGATGGCCGACGCAAGGTCCATCAAGTAAATATTGGCTTCCCTTCGGACCTTATATCGATCGATATTATTGATCGTTTCACCTGTGTTATTGGTTCTCTCTCAGACTTAAGAGATCGGGGTGCGCGTTGCGTGACTAGCTCAGACACGATCAGACAGTTTAGCTCGTCTCGATTTGGAAAGCGTTCAATTTGATTTCAAAGTTCATAGGCTACATCAAAAGGCTGGATCGCGCTACGCACTCAAAAAGTTCAACGCAGTGGGTGTTCCGCGATTATGATAGACGACGGAAGGCCGATCAGGTAAAAGGTGTTTCGATCGGGCAGCCGATACTACTGTAGTCGCTCAGACAGTCGATCAGGAAATCATCCACCATGACGAAGTTTCGCACAGGCAATCAATATCGACCGACATTATTGATTTTTGAGCGCTGATATCGGTTTCCTCTCAGACTTATATCGATCGCATATCGTCGTTTCACCTGTTCTCTCTTAGAATTAACCGATCGGGGTGGGTGTTATGATGGCCGACCGAAGGTCGGCCAGATAATCAACCACCATGGTGAAGCTTCATTCAAGCACTTAATATCAACCGATATTATTGATTGGTAAATGTCATAGTCTGGAAGACGCTTCTTTTGATTTGCAAATTGTCCACTTTGATCTCAAGAGCATACGTACTTTGCGCGCTGGATTACTATGCTATGTCTATCTGGCCAAGTCCTCCAATCTTAAGGGTGGACCAAGAGAGGTCAGTGAAGAAAGTTCGTCGGACCTACGCTCGGTTCGACTACGGTTTTAACCAAGTCTTGCACCCTGGTCCTTAATTTTCGGCAGTGACCAATTTCCATACTACTATATATGCAGAGGAGGATAGTTTTTTTTGTCTTAAGTCACCTTTTCCGAAATTCATCATACCTCGTGGCTTAAAGCACGACGACTGGACAGAAACGTCAGAAATTCGATTACGTTTGAAGTGCTATAATATATTGTGAATACAAGCCTATACGAAGCAGGAGTGTTGCGGACATTTCCCTGAGTGCTGTACTGGGATGTGACTGATAATTAGCAAGGCATCAATCGATGTATGGTAGTCGTTCGTTTCAACGTGTACGACTTCGACGCTAGGGATGCTTCGTTACCCAGCGTTGGTTACTTGGCTCACACGTCCAGCGAACGACGCCGGCGAAGCCGGCGACGGACGTTGGCTGAGCAAACATCCCCAGCTAGGTTTGGGCTACGTTCCCAGTGTGGCCCGCCATACCCGAAGCCGGCAAGCCTGGCGTGGCCCACACGTCCAGCGTGCAGAACCGGTGAAGCCGGCAAAGGACGCTGATTTGGACATAAGTGCAATTCTTCGAAAGGAACTGTCCATCATAAAGTTCGTTTCAAACCAGTTTTCAAATCGTGTCGTCACTGGGACTGTTTACCAAGACGTAATTCTCCACGTTTTCGATGTTTTTTGTTTGTGATGTGGTAGTAAACTTATCGGAGATGAGGAAAGCATAAGAGGTATTCTTTATCGAAGCGTTCTTTCATGGAAATGAACCGGAAGTGTTCTTCTTCTACGCAGTGGTGTCGGATAGCCATTTGAAGTAGATATAACCGAAGTTAACCGAACTGATCCTTGACGTTGCTCGGGATCCGTACACATTTTCGAAGCACGTGCGAGCCTTTCGGACTGCATCATGTTTGGCGGTATATGCTGTTCAGATCTCGCGTGAATGAGAATTGTTGGGGCTTGGTTTTCGATACCACTTCACACTACTACTCTGTGACACTTTTGTTTATTTTAAAACCTAGTTTTCCAGTTTCGGCGGATGTTTTCGAAAAAGTCCTATTCCATGCCTGATGGCGTGGTGTGCTAGCTGCTTACCATTACGGACGGCACGATACTCAAACATGAACCGTGCTCAAGGGTGCGTTACGTTATGTGTCTCCCACTACTGTAGAAGGCGGAGCCATGTGCTCGATTGCCATAGGTCGGAACCAGTCTTGTGGCACCGCACCGCGATCTCGTCTATTTCGCTATGATCGTGGTGAGTCGTACGCAACCACTGTGAAACGAGCTGCGCCTCGGACGAGTCGTAGCAGTATCGCATGCCGCGAGTGCAGCCGCAGTTCTCGGTGGCATTCTGACACCGTCCATTGAGGGGAGTGGTTCACTTCAAACCGTTTCGGCTGCGGGGTAGGACTGCAGCATTGCAGTTTGTTGCTGACGAAAAAGCGGACGACGAGGATGACATTGCATTTTATGAAATGGTGATCTAGACAGCTCCACCGTACACAGTATTGCGTACAGTGATACGTGCAGTAACAACACGGCATCTCGCTCCGTCAAAAGCCGTCGGGTTCATCTCGTCATGGTTGTACGCTTCAAAACTCCGTTTCCGGTCATAGGCTGACCTGGTACCGCGTTCGCTTCGAACGAGATCTCACTACGAGATGAGACAAGTTGACCAGAGAGCTCGCATTGCTGGTCTGGAGCAAATTCAGGGCGGGAGCAGGTGAGACCTGAATTTCTTCTATTTTTTGCTTGGTATATGTTCTTTTTTTTGCACGTTTCGAATAAAAAAGGCCTTTGAGATTAGAAAGACGAAATGGGAGATGGAGCAGCACATCAAGTTTCTCCCTTTTCTACACTTCATTAGTCTACCACAGTTTCATAGGCTTCCCTCAGGCGACGTTCTTTCTTCGACTTTCCCTATTCGCTCTCTCTTTCTTGTTTTATTGTTTGTTAGTTGAACACAGTCTTTACTAACATGTGGATGTTTCTAATTCGGTCTTTATTGCCTTTGTTAAAGCGTATTATAAGGTGAATCCACCAGGAGTCACTTAGCGCCGCAAAGCACATGAAAACTGAGCAAAGGGAAAGAAGGGCCAAAAAGGAAAAGGGCCAGAAAGGAAAGTCCTCAATCATCACCCTACTACAGAAAGTGCTCTATTCATCCGTATACCTCGTCTGAGGCGGGCTCAACAGCTCGCCGCGCTACCGTAATCAGGCACGGTGGCAGGCGACGGCCCTACGCTACCGTAAAGCCCTACGCACACTTTTGCGGCAACGCCGCAGCCCTATCTTTAAGCATAGGGCAGAGACGCAGAATCGCCGCGCGAGGCAAAACTACCTCAGCCCGGGCTGCCGCTAATGTGTCGCCTACGCGGCAGACGCGGTCCCGCAAACGAGGCAGCGGCAGTAATCCTTCAAGGCATTGTTGCCGCATTGCCGCGTTGGCGATTGAGCGAGCGGAAGGTGCCGCGTGAACTGTAGCACGCGGCAGTGGAAGCCGCTACGCGGCTATTCTGGCCCCTGCCGAGTACGCAGCTGCGGCAAAAGTGTGCGGAGGGCTTAACTCAGGGAGAACCTTACGTACAAACCCCAGTGCTCAGTTGCAAAGAGTTGGAGCGCCAGTTTCTGTTTCCGTTAAAAATTACTGGTCTCCGTTTCTGTTGATCGTTGTTTTGATTCATACTATTACTATCTTCACTTTGAGGCTTCCCAGTAGTGTTTACTTTCTGAGCATAATTTTCTGTAGTCCTTTTCTCACACCTCTCGTATGCCTTCCTCGGTTACGTGGTATTCATGACCTCGCGCGTGTGTTTTTGTTATCCAAAAGTATTTTTTCAGGGCGGGGTGCAAGCTTCGTCCGCATGCTCTATGAATGACTATGTTGGCAGCAAATTCAGTCCTACCGTGTTTAACGAGATGCTAGCTCGAAAAGGAATAGTGATCAATGGCTGTTTAAACCAACTCTCCTCGGTAAGTTGTTTATTCGTTTGCTCAAGTCTCTCAGATCTTATAACTCTCACAGTAATGTAGGTTAGACATTTTTTGTACTCCATACAATAGCGGATGCATCTGCAACAATGTGTAATAATTGGTTTATTATTTCCAGAGCGTAACATAATCTACAATTTACAGTAGTTCATCTATGTACTTTCTTGGGTGCCTGAAGACATGAAACACATTAGCAAGAGAGGCTGATAACCTCTAATCTTAAAAGGGGAACCGTGGCTGGAGGTTATTATCTCATTTGCCTACTTAAGATATCGTGAGGTCATGCCTATGGATGTTATTCGATTATGCTTTTCTTACAGTGCTGATTAGGTATCGGCAAAATGGCGTTGTTACTCCTGTAATAAATCTACCTCTCAGGTTTACTCACGTCTTCCCGTAGTGTAGATCACACCGGTGTCTTGGGGCCCTTACATAACAGAAACAAGCATGAAAATGGGAATTTTTATTAACAGGATAAGAAGAACATGAAGGTCAACAAGCAGGGCTATGAAAAGGGCTGGACTGACTAAAAACGATGGGGGAGAGGAGAGGATCGCGATGTCCTCAGGGGCGGGGAGGGGCCGTAGCCGAGAACACGCTGCCCGCCACCGGAATAAGATGGACCCGAAGCGTTCATAGAAGTTTTTTAATCCTTCAGCCAGTGGAATGAAGCAGCACCTGTCACTGTTACAACATGCTGAAAACAGTCAAGAGTGGGTCCTGGAATGGATATCCACGCTCATCACATTCCCTCTTTATAGAGGTGTTGTGAGCCGAGAGGCACGAACGACACAAGTGAAGAATACAATTTCTCAAGGCAAGAGTCACAGACATAAATTAGATAAGAGTTATGAGCTCATAAAGACAGCAGGGGAGTCAATTGAAGGCTAGCTCCTTATATCTGATGGTTCGCCAATAGAGTAGGGTGTGTCTAACGTGAGTTCCTTGGACACTCCGTACGGTACGGTTTTGCTCTGAGGCCGTCGCCGGCATATTCATTAGAGCAGGTCGTAAACTTCCCTTGGATACGTTCCGTCTACTCATGCTCTTAATGAGGGCTTCCATCGGTACCAGTATATTCTACATCTGCGAACTATGAGAAGATCCCTTCTCTACTATTAGGCAGGTGTTATGCCTCCGTGTTCCGGAGGCGACAGTGCTCAGCGGGTGCTACGCAGTACGTATCAACCGTAAAACACTGCCGCCGACATCGTCGACAAGAGCTTGTACAGGCGCTTGCGGTGAAGGGCGTGTGAGAGAAACACGCTCGTCAAAAAGGAGGTTCCGCGCTGTCGGCAACAGGTCACTGCGTCGCCAACGGGTCCCTGAAGTGTATGCCTTCCCTCCGCACATTTTTGCGGCAAATGGCGGGCAGTAAAACTCGTAAAGCTCGCTGCTCATGCACGTTCTAGTGTTGCTCGCCGCAAGCGGCAGAGGCACTGTACTCTTTCTAGTTGGACCTACTGCTGCTATTCGCTTTTCGGCCTTTGTCTGCGCTCTAGCCAATCCCAGTCGCGGTGTGGAAAAGTGTGCGGAGGCCATTAGCCTAGGACTTTGTCAGACATGAAGCGCAGGAGACATACCAACAAATAGCAACCAATAAGAATAACTACAAAACTCAAAGAAAATACAGGGACATATAACAATACACAACACGAATGAAAGTGTTAGATCCAACCATTATGCTTCAACCACGACTGCTAATCAGGACTCAGCCTGGCCGGTCCGGTTGGTTTTCTTAGTGACTAAGCGAAAGTTGAACGACACATAGCATGGGCAACGCAATAGATTAAAACATAATATCTACACAGTATCTTTAGCGTTGATTGCTTTCAATTCTGCATATTTGAAACAGGAGGGATGGAAGTCGAAGATAAGCCTTTTTCGTATGCAAAAGGGAGAGAGTTTTTCTTTGGTGAGGTTAACACCAACAGTTGAAGTGTGAGTCGAGCCCTGATATTGAACTGGGTTAATGGGTGTTTTGTCTGAGAAACCTAGTAAGAGCTCAAGCTTCAGTTTTTACTCGTATTTCGTGCTGTCATTCGTCATTTTTACATTTATGTTTCGAAGCAGGGTTGGGCTCTATTTATCATCCATCAGTTCATGCTGCAGATAATGGATCTATAGATGCATACTTATGTCTTTTGACAGATGATTTATCACTTTGCATTTATCATATATGCAACGTATATTTGTGGTTCTCATTGTATTATGTGGGCATGATTTTTTGCGCTCTAAATTGTGATGGGCACAAATATGTTTGTGAAGGTAAGTGCACTCTGCTTTTTTCTTTAATTTGAATACTATGTGTTCTCTACTGACAGTTGTGATGGATTATCAGATGCATTCAACTGTTATCTTGTAGCCATCTAATGGCCTTGGTAGAGATCGTTAAAAACATTTTTGGTACTAAATCATAAGTTAAGTTAGGTTAGCCATTGTTTAGTTATGTGCTCTCCTACGTAGAGAATAGCAAAGATACCATGTTTGTATGCTCTGCGAATATGATCTATCTCAATATACCAGCCCGCTAAGTATCCATTTTTTCTTCTGTTCGGCGTAACCTCCGGAATATTTAGTTGACAGCAGCAGACAGTATTGCATTGTCATCCGAAGAAGCTCTAAAGAAGAGTTTACTATTCTCTATAAGTGGTAGAGAAGCGAATCATCAGCAACATAGTTGATGCTCTAGAGTATTTTTGTCGAAGGAAAATGTAGCACGACTTTCTTAGATATGTTTATGTGAACTATTTGTCGGGTAATAGCGATTAGGCTACAAACGAATACTTCGCAAGAGTCATGCTTGCGTTGCTGCTTGGCTTTTCTGTCCTTCGTGCCAGGAGATAGTAGAAGCATGCTCTGTAGAGTTGCGGAGAGGAGTACCTATTTCCTACATAGAGAAGTTGTACTGCTACGGCAGACCATTCAAAGATGTTATACGATGTAGTTAGCGTGGGATGGAGAAACTTGGTGCAAAAAATACTATGCTAATTTCGGAAGAACTAACTTATATACAAGGCCCTCTGCAGCAGTTCTCAAGCTCATTTTAGTTCAACCTAATGTTCAACGTTCAACAAAAAATGACGATGAAAATAATACAGTACTACATCTAGCACTCAAACCACATACTTGAGTTTGGCAACAGTGAGCGCAATAGCGTTTGGTTGGGAGGAAATCACTTCGAAATCACAGGTACGTGGATTTGTGTCGCCGTTTCGACGTTCTAACGAAACGGCGACACAAATCCACGTACCTGTGATTTCGAAGACTTATTCAAGTATAGCAAAGGCAAAAAAGTACATCAAAAGTTGCAGCGTTTGTAGTTTGATTTAGATGTTTTTAGCCACTCGTTATGCGTCGCATTCCATGGCCAGCAGTAAGCACTGACTGGACGAGCGAAGAACTTCTGGATCGATTGAATAATGCTTTATCTCATTGCACGTCCAACGATGTAGTTATCACTGCTACAGGACAGCATGACAGATCTCTCCCGTTCACTTTAGTAAGTTTCGCCTTTCTGTTAGGTAATGAGCAAAACTGATGATGGCATTGGTTCCTCCATCCTCCTTTTTTTGGTTGTGAAGGTTTCAACGACTATCTTTATCCATTTACAGTTCTCTGCCCTCAAGTGCGATGCATGCGCTGCCATCTGCGACACCTCGGAGGAATTTCTGACACACACACTCAAGTGCAGATTCACTGGGATCCATGAAATGTTTTATAAAAGACTAGGAATGGTGCGCAAGGACGTGCAAAAGGTTCTAGAAGACGCACTGCTAAGGAGGTCATCCATGGTTGGGAGGTAAAGAGATTGCTCAGATATTGTTTGGCTTGAGAGTTTTCTTTTAAAAAGTTTCGGAGTTCTTAGCATACCCGGTGAGTTCCATTCAAAGAAAAAATCTATGTCGCATGACAATATCATGAGCAGCTGGGCAAGTTTTGCCCTGCAAATATCTCGCGCTGCTGGGATTAGTTCTATAACTACACTGCCATATGTTAGTAGAACATGATTCAAAATTCATTAGAAGAAGCTCGTTTCTCCTGCATTTTTTGCCATGCCATTGATCATTGCACATATCGTCTCAACTGTCGCGTGTGGTAACGCTCCACGTTCATCTCGATTGTGGAACAAGAACAATCTCATATCTATCGTGTTCCATCCTTCTCAGTCGATTGCTAAAAGTCCCGCACACATTTTTTCGTCTATTTATGTTGCAGTGTTCATTGAGGAAGGCCTCGTCCAGGAGTAGTGCTATCCTGGTTGATACTTCCGTTTCTAATAGAAAACTTGACTGTAAGGTAGTAAAGAAACTTCTCACCGTTCTTGAATGTGTGTCTTTCTCTTTCTCTCTCTTCTCACCGTTCTTGAATGTGAGTCTTTCTCTTCTTCACTCTCGGTCGCAGCAGTTTCCTCTGTGCATATATAAGAAGATCAGATATATGCAAGTTTAAAATCATTTCACCTGACCATGGAGCGCATTCGGAGGAGGTCTCGGTTGTCGCGTGCACCCGATACCTGATTGGTTCGGATTTTCCGCATAGGCTAACTAAGCTGTCATGAATGTCACCACGACTCTTCAAAGGTCGCAGAGGCCCTGGGACCTGTAGGTCCCGCCGCGCACCAGTCGACGCACAGGATCGATACTCCGCGAGCGACTGTGAACGCGGGCGCGTGCAGGCCGCGTTCACAGTCGCTCGCCCTATACGCCGTCGCCGAGGACTTTCGTGTCCGTCCGTCACATTCGTGTCTACTATCCGAGGAGTTTTCGGATTCTCCGCGCGAGCTGACCTCTAGCCGCTATAGCATCTAGGCCGAGATCGAGGACGCGCAGTATGGAGCCGAAAGCGAAGAGGATCGTTCTCGATTGGACACCGGGTTGAGGTAACCGCAGGCATCTGGCGAGGAGCCCGCCTCGTGGACACACGCTCCAGGCAGGACATCGTCCGTGCCGCGCGAGTTGTTGCAAGGGTTCCCCTAGTGACGTAGAAGGTTGGATTGCATAACTCGTAGGCTTATGTGTATATCGTTAGGTAGTAGTGTTTGTCTAGAATTAGTAAATCTTTTTCTTGGTCTATGGAAGGTTGGAGCTATAATATCTTTATTGTTCGAAATACTATGAACAGAAGAAAAAGGCGCAGAGACGTGCGGGGAAGGGGTGTAGGGATGTAGAGGGTTTTGGGAACTAATCGTCCACACAGTAGGACCCATATGCTTCGTAGCGACAGCAGGGCCCTACGTAGGAGGTGTCGCATAGCAGGCAGTAGATGCATAAGCGTGCTGTAAGTCCTCTCCGATTCTGCATAAAACGGGTCTCGGGATCGGGCCACCGTTCACCGATGCCGGTGGACTTAAGCCCGATGCACGACACAAGCCTTCTTCCCTTCCGGGATCGATGAACTGTACCAGACTTGTCTGGGAACGATGAAGCGCTGACTTGTTTATCGGCTGGGCACGCAAGTCGTTTTATGGCAAGTACACAATCAAATCGCCTCCACGACATTCTGTAAAATAGAATGCGCCTCGCATCCCAAATAGGGATCGAGTAACGCCATCCTTTATCCTTGGTGCGATTACTCGTGAATAGCCGTCGCCAGGAAGATGGAACTTTCGATGAAGTACATTCTGAGCCTTATACCATATGAGTCAAATCTGGCGAGTCTGCATCCGCATCCAGTCATCGCAGTAACTCTGAATTTAAGAAGTAGTACGGTGTCCGGACGCAGTGCACGAAATTTTTTCATTCGCTTTTGTGACGGTCACTTCGAAATCAGACTCAGCTCTGTTGGGAAATCAGCAGCGACCGATTGGATCGGGTGGTGGAAGTCACACGTGAACTATAATAATACAAAGCCGGGAGTACACCATAGCACTGTGGGCGATCATCTGTGACAATTCGGTAAGATGAAGTGGATCTCATAACTTGACGGAACGCGATCGTCGGCGACGTGTGGAGGTGATTACTCAATTGTTCTCATACAAGCGCCCGGATAAATGGCTGACGCTTATCGTCCCAGGAGATGAGAAGATGTCGGTTGTAAGTCAACATGAGGCAAAGGCAGCACTGGGTTGTAAAATGGTGAGCAGCCTGAACAGCAACCAAAGGCAAGCCTTCACTCTTTGAAGGCTATAGGCATGCTCATTAAATCCCAAGTTCTTTTATCTTGAAAAGTCAACATTATCGTTATATACTTCTTGTGTTTCTTTGCGGACGAGGCCTTTAGATGGAACTTTATTAACTGCCTGACGTTTTGGCCCTGTCGTCGGCTTCACAGGCCTACAATCGCTCGAGATATCAACTCTGTAATCTAGCCGACCAAGTGCTCCTCACGCGCTAGCATTCTGACCTAAAGTCAAGAACTCGATGCCCCAAACTGTCGAGCAAGCTCACAAAATTCTACCACTGGCGTGTAGCAATTGCGCTACCACCGTATTTAGTCAACAACCAGTAGAGAATGGGACTCATTGCGCTGTCATTCCATTGTCATAACAATCTAGGACAGTAAGTCCCTCTGGTCATTTCATAGCTCCCAGAGCGGTGCAAATGGGAGCTATCATTTGTGATGGATGAACATTAGCAGAGCGCAACCGAAACGAGTGTTGTCTGTTTGCCCACTCTAAAGGACAACACAACAACGATTTGTATTGCTGTTAGGTCCCCTTTGTTGTGGTTTGTTAGCTCCTAACAGTTCTGGCCTATAGACAAGTCAGCGATTTAATCTTTCCCAACGACGCAGACGCCAATTCATATATCCAAAAAAGGGAGATTTCGTGCTCCACTTAAACACGAGGACGCGCCCGTATTTTACTGCTTTCACGTCACACACTACCATGATGCAGGTAGCGTAGGAACAATGTCCTGGAACACGCCAGCTGGTCGACAAGGATTGTCGTTCCATGGTAATTCTGTTACCAACATAACAGATGCCAGAGGGATGGAAGGCTTGATTGGTCTGAGCGGGACCTGGGCCAACATTTCTAAACTAGGGGTGTTTCCGTAGCTGCATCTTCTGCGACTGCGTTACCTCTCGTACAGCTTCATTGATAGCCATAACCATTTGTCTCAGCAGTTTCATGAGTGAACTACCATATGTCAGTGGAAAATAACGGTGTAATATCTCGTAACTGTAACTTTTGTTTTAGAGCTTTTCAAAACAACCAGGAGCTATGTGTGCTCACTCCCATAGAGTCACCTCTTGCACCCTTCATATTCAGTGGTGTGACAGTGAGCACAAGTCGACCAAAATGTGAGGGTATGTATGCAGAGATCGCAATAGAGGTGAGATTTATGCTCAGAATCGTTCCGACATTGCAACTAAATTGTTGTTTAGGGTTCATGCGTGAAAGGTGTTCCTATATATTTCTCTGTACCGCCCTTACTCCGACGAGCTAGACAGATGACCAGGTACAAAGAAGAGAAGAGCGCCAGACGAAGATTTAGGGAGCTAAAAAGAAGGCTTAAGCCATTCACAATAGAAGTGCGAGATCTTCTCGACGACCCTCCTGAGGATGCCGAGGTACTAGCTGCTTCCAATTTGTCAGGTCTTGTATGTCGCGTGCCAGACATTTTATTCAGTTCTTTAGGCAATTACGGGAAAAAGTAAAGAGAACCGAAAAGAGAACTGGCTTTGTAAATCAGTAGTAAGACGCTGCCATGGCTGCAACAATTGCTATCCAGGGTTTTATAAAAAAATGGCTTTTGAGAA
This sequence comes from Heligmosomoides polygyrus polygyrus, assembly GCA_947396885.1. Lineage (NCBI taxonomy): Eukaryota > Metazoa > Nematoda > Chromadorea > Rhabditida > Heligmosomidae > Heligmosomoides > Heligmosomoides polygyrus. The sequence goes on along the minus strand of CANDYH010000183.1, from coordinate 3,065 downwards.
TAAAACTAATCATAGTTATGATTCTTGTTTAAATATGCAGGTATGCATTAAATGAAGAAGAAAGTGATTATTTATTTGTTTAGTCAGCAACTAGGTTATGTATTAGGGTGTGCTATAACTTCTGGGCTATCATACCACTTTTATTAAAATTTATTACAACAGGATAATGAGGATAATGACAAAAGGTGGTCAATTTGTATATGCTCCATCTGTGGCCACAACTTTCCTCTAACGATTGGGCAGAGAGCTGATCGTATTCTCCCAGAAAGAAGCTGTACTGCTGCCGATCCGTTCGCCGATTGCGCACTTAACTTCTTGACGTTGCGAGCATCGTTTGTTCATGAAAAATGAGCAAGACTTTAGAGTGCTGCATAGTCACAAGGGCTGACATCTGATGAATACGGAGGATTAAACTGCTTCCTCACAGATCTATGCGTTCGTTTCGCTCGACCTGGTCGTGCATTATCCCTTAACACACGAAGAGTACCGAATCTCGGGTACTTCTCAAGCAGCTTACGGTCCATTTCCAGCATATCATTCAATGAATAAGTCTGCTGTAATCGTCGGTCCATCCGGTAAAGCGACTAGGTCACGACTCCGGTCCGATCGGTCTTCCACTATGCTTCTTCTCCGTTCTTGGCTGTACATTCTCTTCCGGAAACAATTTTACCAAGTTTCACACGTTGACTTACTGCAAGCGTCTGGACCTAACAAAGCAACGATAGCTTTATGAGCAGCGTATGCAGACAGTCCAAAACGAAGGTGATGAAGAAGCGAGTCGCGATTTTCGCAGTTGGCAATTTCATTTTCCGGAAATTGCCAAAGTGCGGGCAGTAGGCCGATAGAAGTAATCGATTCGCTGTTGCGAAATATATTCGAGCCGCCTTGTTGTGCCAAGAGATTATCCTGTTTCGATGTTGTATAAAGAAGTTGTAACGCGCCAAACACTTATGGTTCAAATAGTCCAGAAAATTATGGGACAACCTAATATAAAAACACAGAAGATAGAAGACTATGATAAACTAGTATTTAGTTTAGTATAAAATAAAGAAAGTGGAGGAAAAGAGGAGGCCGATACGGAGAGAGACAGTAAGTTTTTGCAAAGTGCTTGAATCTACGGAGTGAGGAGGCTGAGAGTTTGCTGTGGAACCGCATAATTTCAGAACGTAATAGTTTCAAACATTTAATATGCATCAAATCAAAAATACTACTTCATCATAGGCGCGAAATCAAGTGCGCGATCCCTCGCCTTGCAGATTTTTTTGCATTTTTAAGTCGATGGTGCAAGTGATGCTTACTACAAACTTCAAGTGAACACATGTGTTTTCTACAAAAATGTTTTATTGTACCGTTGACAAGAGTGCAATTCCGCGCTAACAGAGATTTTGCTGTCAGTGAATGGAAAATGGTGACGTCTTAACGGAGCCATGGTTCGATCTCCTATTTTAATGCAGCAAAATTTGCTGCCTTCCTGCACTTCAAATTAAGCTTCAAATCAATATTTTCCTTGAAAAAATAAAATTTTATGAAATTCCAAGCAGTGTTCTCTTTTGGGCAGATTAATTTAAAAATTTCGAAGAAAGTCATACCGAATTTTCCGCTTCTTGCGCTATGAAATAAGCTACTCAAATCATCATTTTTTAGCTCGTAGGATAGAAATTGAATCATTGTTTAACACGTTGACGACCCTTTCGGCTGCGTGGGACCGTGTGACATGATGTCAGGCCACAGCCTTGTAATTTTTTTATAGTTGGATTCAGATTTTTCCAAGGAACTTTTTTGTGTTTTGTGACTTCGTCTTGAGATATTGTGTAAAAAGAAAAACAACTTTTGGTTACTGAATTGTTGAGCTCTCGTCAAGTAATGGCTTGAGCTAGCAAACAACCTAAAAGTGATTATTAAACACATTAAATAGCAAAAAACAGATAGTGATAACTAGACGCATTTTTTTCATTTTCCAATAAGGTTTCGAACCGATTTCTTCTCATAACAGAACCGGCAATTGAATAAACTTCTTCCTAATCCTGCTCTAGTCGACCAGTAATCCCGTAGCGATGGATAGGGACAAGATCATTTGCAAGCACAGTCCAACATTTCTTCACATCGCCATGAAAGGCGGACTCCTTCGCAAAGTTCCACCGATTAAGGGTTCTTCCAAGCTTCTTCATCTTCATCTTATGCTTTGGATTCGATTACTTCATTTTTGAGCCATCATCGTCAGCTGGTAGTTCAGAGATATCATCCTCAGCAGCAACGTCGTCCTGAACCACCTTGTCATCCTCATCTTCGCTTTCTATCAAAGAGACGATTGAAGTCCAGTTCATCTTCTTCATTCTCTTGTTCAGAACCACCCATCATATCTGAAGTACTGCACCCAAATACACTGCGATGACCATGGTATCATAATCTGTCTGCACGTGGTCCAAAGAACGAAACTTAACAGAAGAAAAAAGACAACAAACGCTTTTTCTTTAAAAAAAAATGCGTGCCACGACATCGCGCTAAAATTTTGCGGTCGCGTAGGACCGTGCGACATGGTGCCATGCCACGTTGTCGGCGTTGCAAAAAATCGATTGATCCCACGCGCCAGACACGGGAAGAAGGTGCGGTCGTCAACATGTTAAAAGGAAAGGAGTTGGGACTCTACAGGCTAAGAAACTCCGCGATGCGGCTCTTAATCTAAGCATGTCAAAATTGCTCGACTTAATTTCCTCAAACATCACGACTGCATTCATCTGGCAAATGAAGAAACTTCTCCTACGTGGAGAGGGCACTGAGGTATTCGTTTGGAGGAATTCCCTCATTTACGCTTCCCCCTCATTTCCTACATTTGCCAGATGTGCACTGAAGAGGTGTTCATTTTGACTTCCAATGTCCAGTTTGCATTGGAATTTCCAGCAAAAAAATCGAAAAAGGCGTGAAAATTATTTTAAAAAAATCAGTTCCAACACTGGATTGTGTATATAATTCCCATGAAAAGTCTGAGATTCGATTTTTGGCAATTAGATTTGCATTGTGTTCAGGCATTGCTAAATCAACTGTTTAATTATTGCACTATTTTACAG
>CANDYH010000182.1:0-24033 GCA_947396885.1 Heligmosomoides polygyrus polygyrus | reverse complement strand
TAGCATGTGCATTGATTGAAACAGATTGAAATGGGTGAGGAAAAGATCAGCGGCAGTGTGATAATACAGAAATGCCGACGAAAAGACAGTAAGGGACTCAAACCTAGTCACGCTAGGAACGTAGCCAACACCCTAGCGTCCGTCGCCCGCTTCGCCTGCCCGTACGCTGGACGTGCGGGCCACGCTAGGAACGGAACGGCTTCGACGGCGCCGTACGCAGGACGTGCTGGCCACGCCAAGCTTGCCGGCTTCGGGTATGGCGGGCCCCGCTAGGAACGTAGCCCAAACCTCCTAGCTAAACCCTAGCGTCCGTCGCCGGCTTTGCCGGCCCCGTACGCTGGACATGCGGGCCACGCTAGGAACGTAGCCAAAACCTTGCTAGTGATGCCTCCTCAGCCAGCGTCCGTCGGCGGCTTAGCCGGCCCCTACGCTGGACGTGCGGGCCACGCCAAGCTTGCCGGCTTCGGGTATGACGGGCCACGATAGGAACGTAGCCCAAACCTCCTAGCTAAACCCTAGCGTCCGTCGCCCGCTTCGCCGGCCACGTACGCCGGACGAGCGGGCCACGCTAGGAACGGAACGGCTTCGCCGGCCCCATACGCCGGACGTGCGGGCCACGCTAGGAACGTAGCACAAAATTGGACGACGTTTCTATAACGTCATCCGCAGGCTTTCATAATAGCATGTGCCTAGGTTGAAACAGATTGAAATGGGTGAGGAAAAGATCAGCGGCAGTGTGAAAATACAGAAATGCAGACGAAAAGACAATAAGGGACTCAAACCTAGTCACGCTAGGAACGTAGCCAACACCCTAGCGTCCGTCGCCCGCTTCGCCTGCCACGTACGCCGGACGAGCGGGCCACGCTAGGAACGGAACGGCTTCGCCGGCCCCATACGCCGGACGTGCGGGCCACGCTAGGAACGTAGCACAACATTGGACGACGTTTCTATAACGTCATCCGCAGGCTTTCATAATAGCATGTGCCTAGGTTAAAACAGATTGAAATGGGTGAGGAAAAGATCAGCGGCAGTGTGAAAATACAGAAATGCAGACGAAAAGACAGTAAGGGACTCAAACCTAGTCACGCTAGGAACGTAGCCAAAACCCTAGCGTCCGTCGCCCGCTTCGCCGTCCCCGTACGCTGGACGTGCGAGCCACGCTAGGAACGCAGCCCAAACCTAGCTAGGGATGCCTCCTCAGCCAGCGTCCGTCGCCGGCCTCGCCGTTCCCGTACGCTGGACGTGCGGGCCATGCTAGGAACGTAGCCAAAACCTTGCTAGGGATACTTCCTCAGCCAGCGTCCGTCGCCGGCTTCGCCGCCCCCATACGCCGGACGTGCGGGCCACGCTAGGAACGTAGCAGAACCTTGGACGACGTTTGTATAACGTCTTCCGCAAGTTTTCATGATAGCATGTGCATAGATTGAAACAGATTGAAATGGGTGAGGAAAAGATCAGCGGCAGTGTGAAAATACAGAAATGCAGACGAAAAGACAATAAGGGACTCAAACCTAGTCACGCTAGGAACGTAGCCAACACCCTAGCGTCCGTCGCCCGCTTCGCCTGCCCGTACGCTGGACGTGCGAGCCACGCTAGGAACGTAGCCAAAACCTTGCTAGGGATACTTCCAAAGCCAGCGTCCGTCGCCGGTTTCGCCGGTCCCGTACGCTGGACGTGCGGGCCATGCTAGGAGCGTAGCCAAAACCTTGCTAGTGATGCCTCCTCAGCCAGCGTCCGTCGGCGGCTTCGCCGGCCCCTACGCTGGACGTGCGGGCCACGCCAAGCTTTCCGGCTTCGGGTATGACAGGCCACGATAGGAACGTAGCCCAAACCTCCTAGCTAAACCCTAGCGTCCGTCGCCCGCTTCGCCGCCCCCGTACGCTGGACGTGCGGGCCACGCTAGGAACGTAGCAGAACCTTGGACGACGTTTGTATAACGTCTTCTGCAAGTTTTCATGATAGCATGTGCATAGATTGAAACAGATTGAAATGGGTGAGGAAAAGATCAGCGGCAGTGTGAAAATACAGAAATGCAGACGAAAGACAGTAAGGGACTCAAACCTAGTCACGCTAGGAACGTAGCCAAAACCCTAGCGTCAGTCGCCCGCTTCGCCGGCCCCGTACGCTGGACGTGCGGGCCACGCTAGGAACGTAGCAGAACCTTGGACGACGTTTGTATAACGTCTTCTGCAAGTTTTCATGATAGCATGTGCATAGATTGAAACAGATTGAAATGGGTGAGGAAAAGATCAGCGGCAGTGTGAAAATACAGAAATGCAGACGAAAAGACAGTAAGGGACTCAAACCTAGTCACGCTAGGAACGTAGCCAAAACCCTAGCGTCAGTCGCCCGCTTCGCTTGCCCCATACGCCGGACGTGCGGGCCACGCTAGGAACGTAGCAGAACCTTGGACGACGTTTGTATAACGTCTTCCGCAGATTTTCATGATAGCATGTGCATAGATTGAAACAGATTGAAATGGGTGAGGAAAAGATCAGCGGCAGTGTGAAAATACAGAAATGCCGACGAAAAGACAGTAAGGGACTCAAACCTAGTCACGCTAGGAACGTAGCCAACACCCTAGCGTCCGTCGCCCGCTTCGCCTGCCCCGTACGCTGGACGTGCGGGCCACGCTAGGAACGGAACGGCTTCGACGGCGCCGTACGCAGGACGTGCTGGCCACGCCAAGCTTGCCGGCTTCGGGTATGGTGGGCCACGCTAGGAACGTAGCCCAAACCCCCTAGCTAAACCCTAGCGTCCGTCGCCGGCTTTGCTGGCCCCGTACGCTGGACATGCGGGCCACGCAAGGAACGTAGCCAAAACCTAGCTAGTGATACTCCCAAAGCCAGCGTCCGTCGCCGGCTTCGCCGGTCCCGTACGCTGGATGTGCGGGCCTCGCTAGGAACGGAACGGCTTCGACGGCGCCGTACGCAGGACGTGCAGGCCACGCCAAGCTTGCCGGCTTCGGGTATGGCGGGCCCCGCTAGGAACGTAGCCCAAACCTCCTAGCTAAACCCTAGCGTCCGTCGCCGGCTTTGCCGGCCCCCGTACGCTGGACATGCGGGCCACGCTAGGAACGTAGCCAAAACCTAGCTAGTGATACTCCCAAAGCCAGCGTCCGTCGCCGGCTTCGCCGGTCCCGTACGCTGGACGTGCGGGCCTCGCTAGGAACGGAACGGCTTCGACGGCGCCGTACGCAGGACGTGCAGGCCACGCCAAGCTTGCCGGCTTCGGGTATGACAGGCCACGATAGGAACGTAGCCCAAACCTCCTAGCTAAACCCTAGCGTCCGTCGCCCGCTTCGCCGCCCCCGTACGCTGGACGTGCGGGCCACGCTAGGAACGTAGCAGAACCTTGGACGACGTTTGTATAACGTCTTCTGCAAGTTTTCATGATAGCATGTGCATAGATTGAAACAGATTGAAATGGGTGAGGAAAAGATCAGCGGCAGTGTGAAAATACAGAAATGCAGACGAAAAGACAGTAAGGGACTCAAACCTAGTCACGCTAGGAACGTAGCCAAAACCCTAGCGTCAGTCGCCCGCTTCGCTTCCCCCGTACGATGGACGTGCCGGCCATGCTAGGAACGTAGCCAAAACCTTGCTAGGGATACTTCCTCAGCCAGCGTCCGTCGCCGGCTTCGCCGGCCCCATACGCCGGACGTGCGGGCCACGCTAGGAGCGTAGCACAACATTGGACGACGTTTCTATAACGTCTTCCGCAGGCTTTCATGATAGCATTTGCCTAGATTGAAAAAGATTGAAATGGGTGAGGAAAAGATCAGCGGCAGTGTGAAAATACAGAAATGCCGACGAAAAGACAGTAAGGGACTCAAACCTAGTCACGCTAGGAACGTAGCCAACACCCTAGCGTCCGTCGCCCGCTTCGCCTGCCCCGTACGCTGGACGTGCGAGCCACGCTAGGAACGTAGCCAAAACCTTGCTAGGGATACTTCCAAAGCCAGCGTCCGTCGCCGGTTTCGCCGGTCCCGTACGCTGGACGTGCGGGCCATGCTAGGAGCGTTGCCAAAACCTTGGACGACGTTTGTATAACGTCTTCCGCAGGTTTTCATGATAGCATGTGCATAGATTGAAACAGATTGAAATGGGTGAGGAAAAGATCAGCGGCAGTGTGAAAATACAGAAATGCAGACGAAAAGACAGTAAGGGACTCAAACCTAGTCACGCTAGGAGCGTAGCCAAAACCCTAGCGTCAGTCGCCCGCTTCGCTTGCCCCGTACGATGGACGTGCCGGCCATGCTAGGAACGTAGCCAAAACCTTGCTAGGGATACTTCCTCAGCCAGCGTCCGTCGCCGGCTTCGCCGGCCCCATACGCCGAACGTGCGGGCCACGCTAGGAGCGTAGCACAACATTGGACGACGTTTCTATAACGTCTTCCGCAGGCTTTCATGATAGCATTTGCCTAGATTGAAAAAGATTGAAATGGGTGAGGAAAAGATCAGCGGCAGTGTGAAAATACAGAAATGCCGACGAAAAGACAGTAAGGGACTCAAACCTAGTCACGCTAGGAACGTAGCCAACACCCTAGCGTCCGTCGCCCGCTTCGCCTGCCCCGTACGCTGGACGTGCGAGCCACGCTAGGAACGTAGCCAAAACCTTGCTAGGGATACTTCCAAAGCCAGCGTCCGTCGCCGGTTTCGCCGGTCCCGTACGCTGGACGTGCGGGCCATGCTAGGAGCGTTGCCAAAACCTTGGACGACGTTTGTATAACGTCTTCCGCAGGTTTTCATGATAGCATGTGCATAGATTGAAACAGATTGAAAAGGGTGAGGAAAAGATCAGCGGCAGTGTGAAAATACAGAAATGCAGACGAAAAGACAGTAAGGGACTCAAACCTAGTCACGCTGGGAACGTAGCCAACACCCTAGCGTCCGTCGCCCGCTTCGCCTGCCCCGTTTGCTGGAAGTGCGGGCCACGCTAGGAACGTAGCCAAAACCTTGCTAGGGATACTTCCAAAACCAGCCTCCGTCGGAGGCTTCGCCGCCGCCGTTTGCTGGAAGTGCGGGCCACGCTAGGAACGCAGCCCAAACCTAGATAGTGATGCCTCCTCAGCCAGCGTCCGTCGCCCGCTTCGCCTGCCCCGTTTGCTGGAAGTGCGGGCCACGCTAGGAACGTAGCCAAAACCTTGCTAGGGATACTTCCAAAACCAGCCTCCGTCGGAGGCTTCGCCGCCGCCGTTTGCTGGAAGTGCGGGCCACGCTAGGAACGCAGCCCAAACCTAGATAGTGATGCCTCCTCAGCCAGCGTCCGTCGCCGGTTTCAACGGCCCCGTACGCTGGACGTGCGGGCCACGCTAGGAACGTAGCAGAACCTTGGACGACGTTTGTATAACGTCTTCCGCAAGTTTTCATGATTGCATGTGCATAGATTGAAACAGATTGAAATGGGTGAGGAAAAGATCAGCGGCAGTGTGAAAATACAGAAATGCAGACGAAAAGACAGTAAGGGACTCAAACCTAGTCACGCTAGGAACGTAGCCAAAACCCTAGCGTCAGTCGCCCGCTTCGATTGCCCCGTACGATGGACGTGCCGGCCATGCTAGGAACGTAGCCAAAACCTTGCTAGGGATACTTCCTCAGCCAGCGTCCGTCGCCGGCTTCGCCGGCCCCATACGCCGGACGTGCGGGCCACGCTAGGAGCGTAGCACAACATTGGACGACGTTTCTATAACGTCTTCCGCAGGCTTTCATGATAGCATTTGCCTAGATTGAAAAAGATTGAAATGGGTGAGGAAAAGATCAGCGGCAGTGTGAAAATACAGAAATGCCGACGAAAGACAGTAAGGGACTCAAACCTAGTCACGCGCCACGCTAGGAACGTAGCCAAAACCTTGCTAGGGATACTTCCAAAACCAGCCTCCGTCGCCGGCTTCGCCGCCGCCGTTTGCTGGAAGTGCGGGCCACGCTAGGAACGCAGCCCAAACCTAGCTAGTGATGCCTCCTCAGCCAGCGTCCGTCGCCGGTTTCAACGGCCCCGTACGCTGGAGGTGCGGGCCACGCTAGGAACGTAGCCAAAACCTTGCTAGGGATACTTCCTCAGCCAGCGTCCGTCGCCGGCTTCGCCGGCCCCGTACGCTGGACGTGCGGGCCACGCTAGGAACGTAGCAGAACCTTGGACGACGTTTGTATAACGTCTTCCGCAGGTTTTCATGATAGCATGTGCATAGATTGAAACAGATTGAAATGGGTGAGGAAAAGATCAGCGGCAGTGTGAAAATACAGAAATGCAGACGAAAAGACAGTAAGGGACTCAAACCTAGTCACGCTGGGAACGTAGCCAACACCCTAGCGTCCGTCGCCCGCTTCGCCTGCCCCGTTTGCTGGAAGTGCGGGCCACGCTAGGAACGTAGCCAAAACCTTGCTAGGGATACTTCCAAAACCAGCCTCCGTCGGAGGCTTCGCCGCCGCCGTTTGCTGGAAGTGCGGGCCACGCTAGGAACGCAGCCCAAACCTAGATAGTGATGCCTCCTCAGCCAGCGTCCGTCGCCCGCTTCGCCTGCCCCGTTTGCTGGAAGTGCGGGCCACGCTAGGAACGTAGCCAAAACCTTGCTAGGGATACTTCCAAAACCAGCCTCCGTCGCCGGCTTCGCCGCCGCCGTTTGCTGGAAGTGCGGGCCACGCTAGGAACGCAGCCCAAACCTAGCTAGTGATGCCTCCTCAGCCAGCGTCCGTCGCCGGTTTCAACGGCCCCGTACGCTGGAGGTGCGGGCCACGCTAGGAACGTAGCCAAAACCTTGCTAGGGATACTTCCTCAGCCAGCGTCCGTCGCCGGCTTCGCCGGCCCCGTACGCTGGACGTGCGGGCCACGCTAGGAACGTAGCAGAACCTTGGACGACGTTTGTATAACGTCTTCCGCAAGTTTTCATGATAGCATGTGCATAGATTGAAACAGATTGAAAATACAGAAATGCCGACGAAAAGACAGTAAGGGACTCAAACCTAGTCACGCTAGGAACGTAGCCAACACCCTAGCGTCCGTCGCCCGCTTCGCCTGCCCCGTACGCTGGACGTGCGAGCCACGCTAGGAACGTAGCCAAAACCTTGCTAGGGATACTTCCAAAGCCAGCGTCCGTCGCCGGTTTCGCCGGTCCCGTACGCTGGACGTGCGGGCCATGCTAGGAGCGTAGCCAAAACCTTGCTAGTGATGCCTCCTTAGCCAGCGTTCGTCGCCGGCTACGCCGGCCACGTACGCCGGACGAGCGGGCCACGCTAGGAACGTAGCAGAACCTTGGACGACGTTTGTATAACGTCTTCCGCAGGTTTTCATGATAGCATGTGCATAGATTGAAACAGATTGAAATGGGTGAGGAAAAGATCAGCGGCAGTGTGAAAATACAGAAATGCCGACGAAAAGACAGTAAGGGACTCAAACCTAGTCACGCTAGGAACGTAGCCAACACCCTAGCTTCCGTCGCCCGCTTCGCCTGCCCCGTACGCTGGACGTGCGGGCCACGCTAGGAACGGAACGGCTTCGACGGCGCCGTTCGCAGGACGTGCTGGCCACGCCAAGCTTGCCGGCTTCGGGTATGGTGGGCCACGCTAGGAACGTAGCCCAAACCCCCTAGCTAAACCCTAGCGTCCGTCGCCGGCTTTGCTGGCCCCGTACGCTGGACATGCGGGCCACGCAAGGAACGTAGCCAAAACCTAGCTAGTGATACTCCCAAAGCCAGCGTCCGTCGGCGGCTTCGCCGGCCCCTACGCTGGACGTGCGGGCCACGCCAAGCTTTCCGGCTTCGGGTATGACAGGCCACGATAGGAACGTAGCCCAAACCTCCTAGCTAAACCCTAGCGTCCGTCGCCCGCTTCGCCGGCCCCGTACGCTGGACGTGCGGGCCACGCTAGGAAAGTAGCAGAACCTTGGACGACGTTTGTATAACGTCTTCTGCAAGTTTTCATGATAGCATGTGCATAGATTGAAACAGATTGAAATGGGTGAGGAAAAGATCAGCGGCAGTGTGAAAATACAGAAATGCAGACGAAAAGACAGTAAGGGACTCAAACCTAGTCACGCTAGGAACGTAGCCAAAACCCTAGCGTCAGTCGCCCGCTTCGCTTGCCCCGTACGATGGACGTGCCGGCCATGCTAGGAACGTAGCCAAACCTTGCTAGGGATACTTCCTCAGCCAGCGTCCGTCGCCGGCTTCGCCGGCCCCATACGCCGAACGTGCGGGCCACGCTAGGAGCGTAGCACAACATTGGACGACGTTTCTATAACGTCATCCGCAGGCTTTCATAATAGCATGTGCCTAGGTTGAAAAAGATTGAAATGGGTGAGGAAAAGATCAGCGGCAGTGTGAAAATACAGAAATGCCGACGAAAAGACAGTAAGGGACTCAAACCTAGTCACGCTAGGAACGTAGCCAACACCCTAGCGTCCGTCGCCCGCTTCGCCTGCCCCGTACGCTGGACGTGCGAGCCACGCTAGGAACGTAGCCAAAACCTTGCTAGGGATACTTCCAAAGCCAGCGTCCGTCGCCGGTTTCGCCGGTCCCGTACGCTGGACGTGCGGGCCATGCTAGGAGCGTTGCCAAAACCTTGCTAGTGATGCCTCCTTAGCCAGCGTTCGTCGCCGGCTACGCCGGCCACGTACGCCGGACGAGCGGGCCACGCTAGGTACGTAGCAGAACCTTGGACGACGTTTGTATAACGTCTTCCGCAGGTTTTCATGATAGCATGTGCATAGATTGAAACAGATTGAAATGGGTGAGGAAAAGATCAGCGGCAGTGTGAAAATACAGAAATGCAGACGAAAAGACAGTAAGGGACTCAAACCTAGTCACGCTGGGAACGTAGCCAACACCCTAGCGTCCGTCGCCCGCTTCGCCTGCCCCGTTTGCTGGAAGTGCGGGCCACGCTAGGAACGTAGCCAAAGCCTTGCTAGGGATACTTCCAAAACCAGCCTCCGTCGGAGGCTTCGCCGCCGCCGTTTGCTGGAAGTGCGGGCCACGCTAGGAACGCAGCCCAAACCTAGATAGTGATGCCTCCTCAGCCAGCGTCCGTCGCCCGCTTCGCCTGCCCCGTTTGCTGGAAGTGCGGGCCACGCTAGGAACGTAGCCAAAACCTTGCTAGGGATACTTCCAAAACCAGCCTCCGTCGGAGGCTTCGCCGCCGCCGTTTGCTGGAAGTGCGGGCCACGCTAGGAACGCAGCCCAAACCTAGATAGTGATCCCTCCTCAGCCAGCGTCCGTCGCCGGTTTCAACGGCCCCGTACGCTGGACGTGCGGGCCACGCTAGGAACGTAGCAGAACCTTGGACGACGTTTGTATAACGTCTTCCGCAAGTTTTCATGATTGCATGTGCATAGATTGAAACAGATTGAAATGGGTGAGGAAAAGATCAGCGGCAGTGTGAAAATACAGAAATGCAGACGAAAAGACAGTAAGGGACTCAAACCTAGTCACGCTAGGAACGTAGCCAAAACCCTAGCGTCAGTCGCCCGCTTCGATTGCCCCGTACGATGGACGTGCCGGCCATGCTAGGAACGTAGCCAAAACCTTGCTAGGGATACTTCCTCAGCCAGCGTCCGTCGCCGGCTTCGCCGGCCCCATACGCCGGACGTGCGGGCCACGCTAGGAGCGTAGCACAACATTGGACGACGTTTCTATAACGTCTTCCGCAGGCTTTCATGATAGCATTTGCCTAGATTGAAAAAGATTGAAATGGGTGAGGAAAAGATCAGCGGCAGTGTGAAAATACAGAAATGCCGACGAAAAGACAGTAAGGGACTCAAACCTAGTCACGCGCCACGCTAGGAACGTAGCCAAAACCTTGCTAGGGATACTTCCAAAACCAGCCTCCGTCGCCGGCTTCGCCGCCGCCGTTTGCTGGAAGTGTGGGCCACGCTAGGAACGCAGCCCAAACCTAGCTAGTGATGCCTCCTCAGCCAGCGTCCGTCGCCGGTTTCAACGCCCCCGTACGCTGGAGGTGCGGGCCACGCTAGGAACGTAGCCAAAACCTTGCTAGGGATACTTCCTCAGCCAGCGTCCGTCGCCGGCTTCGCCGGCCCCGTACGCTGGACGTGCGGGCCACGCTAGGAACGTAGCAGAACCTTGGACGACGTTTGTATAACGTCTTCCGCAAGTTTTCATGATAGCATGTGCATAGATTGAAACAGATTGAAAATACAGAAATGCCGACGAAAAGACAGTAAGGGACTCAAACCTAGTCACGCTAGGAACGTAGCCAACACCCTAGCGTCCGTCGCCCGCTTCGCCTGCCCCGTACGCTGGACGTGCGAGCCACGCTAGGGACGTAGCCAAAACCTTGCTAGGGATACTTCCAAAGCCAGCGTCCGTCGCCGGTTTCGCCGGTCCCGTACGCTGGACGTGCGGGCCATGCTAGGAGCGTAGCCAAAACCTTGCTAGTGATGCCTCCTTAGCCAGCGTTCGTCGCCGGCTACGCCGGCCACGTACGCCGGACGAGCGGGCCACGCTAGGAACGTAGCAGAACCTTGGACGACGTTTGTATAACGTCTTACGCAGGTTTTCATGATAGCATGTGCATAGATTGAAACAGATTGAAATGGGTGAGGAAAAGATCAGCGGCAGTGTGAAAATACAGAAATGCAGACGAAAAGACAGTAAGGGACTCAAACCTAGTCACGCTGGGAACGTAGCCAACACCCTAGCGTCCGTCGCCCGCTTCGCCTGTCCCGTTTGCTGGAAGTGCGGGCCACGCTAGGAACGTAGCCAAAACCTTGCTAGGGATACTTCCAAAGCCAGCGTCCGTCGCCGGTTTCGCCGGTCCCGTACGCTGGACGTGCGGGCCATGCTAGGAGCGTAGCCAAAACCTTGCTAGTGATGCCTCCTTAGCCAGCGTTCGTCGCCGGCTACGCCGGCCACGTACGCCGGACGAGCGGGCCACGCTAGGAACGTAGCAGAACCTTGGACGACGTTTGTATAACGTCTTCCGCAGGTTTTCATGATAGCATGTGCATAGATTGAAACAGATTGAAATAGGTGAGGAAAAGATCAGCGGCAGTGTGAAAATACAGAAATGCCGACGAAAAGACAGTAAGGGACTCAAACCTAGTCACGCTAGGAACGTAGCCAACACCCTAGCGTCCGTCGCCCGCTTCGCCTGCCCCGTACGCTGGACGTGCGGGCCACGCTAGGAACGGAACGGCTTCGACGCCCCCGTACGCTGGACATGCGGGCCACGCTAGGAACGTAGCCAAAACCTTGCTAGTGATGCCTCCTCAGCCAGCGTCCGTCGGCGGCTTAGCCGGCCCCTACGCTGGACGTGCGGGCCACGCCAATCTTGCCGGCTTCGGGTATGGCGGGCCACGATAGGAACGTAGCCCAAACCTCCTAGCTAAACCCTAGCGTCCGTCGCCCGCATCGCCGGCCACGTACGCCGGACGAGCGGGCCACGCTAGGAACGGAACGGCTTCGCCGGCCCCATACGCCGGACGTGCGGGCCACGCTAGGAACGTAGCACAACATTGGACGACGTTTCTATAACGTCATCCGCAGGCTTTCATAATAGCATGTGCCTAGGTTGAAACAGATTGAAATGGGTGAGGAAAAGATCAGATGATGTGAAAATACAGAAATGCTGACGAAAAGACAGTAAGGGACTCAAACCTAGTCACGCTAGGAACGTAGCCAACACCCTAGCGTCCGTCGCCCGCTTCGCCTTTCCCGTACGCTGGACGTGCGGGCCATGCTAGGAACGTAGCCAAAACCTTGCTAGTGATGCCTCCTCAGCCAGCGTCCGTCGGCGGCTACGCCGGCCACGTACGCCGGATGATCGGGCCACGCTAGGAACGTAGCAGAACCTTGGACGACGTTTGTATAACGTCTTCCGCAGATTTCATGATAGCATGTGCATAGATTGAAACAGATTGAAATGGGTGAGGAAAAGATCAGCGGCAGTGTGAAAATACAGAAATGCCGACGAAAAGACAGTAAGGGACTCAAACCTAGTCACGCTAGGAACGTAGCCAACACCCTAGCGTCCGTCGCCCGCTTCGCCTGCCCCGTACGCTGGACGTGCGGGACTCGCTAGGAACGTAGCCAAAACCTTGCTAGTGATACTCCCAAAGCCAGCGTCCGTCGCCGGCTTCGCCCGGTCCCGTACGCTGGACGTGCGGGCCTCGCTAGGAACGGAACGGCTTCGACGGCGCCGTACGCAGGACGTGCAGGCCACGCCAAGCTTGCCGGCTTCGGGTATGGCGGGCCCCGCTAGGAATGTAGCCCAAACCTCCTAGCTAAACCCTAGCGTCCGTCGCCGGCTTTGCCGGCCCCGTACGCTGGACATGCGGGCCACGCTAGGAACGTAGCCAAAACCTTGCTGGTGATACTCCCAAAGCCAGCGTCCGTCGCCGGCTTCGCCGGTCCCGTACACAGGACGTGCAGGCCACGCCAAGCTTGCCGGCTTTGGGTATGGCGGGCCCCGCTAGGAACGTAGCCCAAACCTCCTAGCTAAACCCTAGCGTCCGTCGCCGGCTTTGCCGCCCCCGTACGCTGGACATGCGGGCCACGCTAGGAACGTAGCCAAAACCTTGCTAGTGATGCCTCCTCAGCCAGCGTCCGTCGGCGGCTTCGCCGGCCCCTACGCTAGACGTGCGGGCCACGCCAAGCTTTCCGGCTTCGGGTATGACAGGCCACGATAGGAACGTAGCCCAAACCTCCTAGCTAAACCCTAGCGTCCGTCGCCCGCTTCGCCGGCCCCGTACGCTGGACGTGCGGGCCACGCTAGGAACGTAGCAGAACCTTGGACGACGTTTGTATAACGTCTTCTGCAAGTTTTCATGATAGCATGTGCATAGATTGAAACAGATTGAAATGGGTGAGGAAAAGATCAGCGGCAGTGTGAAAATACAGAAATGCCGACGAAAAGACAGTAAGGGACTCAAACCTAGTCACGCTAGGAACGTAGCCAACACCCTAGCGTCCGTCGCCCGCTTCGCCTGCCCCGTACGCTGGACGTGCGAGCCACGCTAGGAACGTAGCCAAAACCTTGCTAGGGATACTTCCTCAGCCAGCGTCCGTCGCCGGCTTCGCCGGCCCCATACGCCGGACGTGCGGGCCACGCTAGGAGCGTAGCACAACATTGGACGACGTTTCTATAACGTCTTCCGCAGGCTTTCATGATAGCATTTGCCTAGATTGAAAAAGATTGAAATGGGTGAGGAAAAGATCAGCGGCAGTGTGAAAATACAGAAATGCCGACGAAAAGACAGTAAGGGACTCAAACCTAGTCACGCTAGGAACGTAGCCAACACCCTAGCGTCCGTCGCCCGCTTCGCCTGCCCCGTACGCTGGACGTGCGAGCCACGCTAGGAACGTAGCCAAAACCTTGCTAGGGATACTTCCAAAGCCAGCGTCCGTCGCCGGCTTCGCCGGTCCCGTACGCTGGACGTGCGGGCCTCGCTAGGAACGGAACGGCTTCGACGGCGCCGTACGCAGGACGTGCTGGCCACGCCAAGCTTGCCGGCTTCGGGTATGGCGGGCCCCGCTAGGAACGTAGCCCAATCCTCCTAGCTAAACCCTAGCGTCCGTCGCCCGCTTCGCCGGCCCCCGTACGCTGGACGTGCGGGCCACGCTAGGAACGGAACGGCTTCGACGGCGCCGTACGCAGGACGTGCTGGCCACGCCAAGCTTGCCGGCTTTGGGTATGGCGGGCCACGCTAGGAACGTAGCCCAAACCTCCTAGCTAAACCCTAGCGTCCGTCGCCGGCCCCTACGCTGGACGTGCGGGCCACGCCAAGCTTGCCGGCTTCGGGTATGACGAGCCCACGATAGGAACGTAGCCCAAACCTCCTAGCTAAACCCTAGCGTCCGTCGCCCGCTTCGCCGGCCCCGTACGCTGGACGTGCGGACCACGCTAGGAACGTAGCCAAAACCTAGGTAGGGATACTTCCAAAGCCAGCGTCCGTCGCCGGCTTCGCCGCCCCCGTACGCTGGACGAGAGGGCCACGCTAGGAACGGAACGGCTTCGACGGCGCCGTACGCAGGACGTGCTGGCCACGCCAAGCTTGCCGGCTTCGGGTATGGCGGGCCACGCTAGGAACGTAGCCCAAACCTCCTAGCTAAACCCTAGCGTCCGTCGCCCGCTTCGCCGGCCACGTACGCCGGACGAGCGGGCCACGCTAGGAACGGAACGGCTTCGCCGGCCCCATACGCCGGACGTGCGGGCCACGCTAGGAACGTAGCACAACATTGGACGACGTTTCTATAACGTCATCCGCAGGCTTTCATAATAGCATGTGCCTAGGTTGAAACAGATTGAAATGGGTGAGGAAAAGATCAGCGGCAGTGTGAAAATACAGAAATGCAGACGAAAAGACAGTAAGGGACTCAAACCTAGTCACGCTAGGAACGTAGCCAAAACCCTAGCGTCAGTCGCCCGCTTCGCTTGCCCCGTACGATGGACGTGCCGGCCATGCTAGGAACGTAGCCAAAACCTTGCTAGGGATACTTTGTCAGCCAGCGTCCGTCGCCGGTTTCGCCGGTCCCGTACGCTGGACGTGCGGGCCATGCTAGGAGCGTAGCACAACATTGGACGACGTTTCTATAACGTCATCCGCAGGCTTTCATAATAGCATGTGCCTAGGTTGAAACAGATTGAAATGGGTGAGGAAAAGATCAGATGATGTGAAAATACAGAAATGCAGACGAAAAGACAGTAAGGGACTCAAACCTAGTCACGCTAGGAACGTAGCCAAAACCCTAGCGTCAGTCGCCCGCTTCGCTTGCCCCGTACGATGGACGTGCCGGCCATGCTAGGAACGTAGCCAAAACCTTGCTAGGGATACTTCCTCAGCCAGCGTCCGTCGCCGGCTTCGCCGGCCCCATACGCCGGACGTGCGGGCCACGCTAGGAGCGTAGCACAACATTGGACTACGTTTCTATAACGTCTTCCGCAGGCTTTCATGATAGCATTTGCCTAGATTGAAAAAGATTGAAATGGGTGAGGAAAAGATCAGCGGCAGTGTGAAAATACAGAAATGCCGACGAAAAGACAGTAAGGGACTCAAACCTAGTCACGCTAGGAACGTAGCCAACACCCTAGCGTCCGTCGCCCGCTTTGCCTGCCCCGTACGCTGGACGTGCGAGCCACGCTAGGAACGTAGCCAAAACCTTGCTAGGGATACTTCCAAAGCCAGCGTCCGTCGCCGGCTTCGCCGGTCCCGTACGCTGGACGTGCGGGCCTCGCTAGGAACGGAACGGCTTCGACGGCGCCGTACGCAGGACGTGCTGGCCACGCCAAGCTTGCCGGCTTCGGGTATGGCGGGCCCCGCTAGGAACGTAGCCCAATCCTCCTAGCTAAACCCTAGCGTCCGTCGCCCGCTTCGCCGGCCCCGTACGCTGGACGTGCGGGCCACGCTAGGAACGGAACGGCTTCGACGGCGCCGTACGCAGGACGTGCTGGCCACGCCAAGCTTGCCGGCTTCGGGTATGGCGGGCCACGCTAGGAAAGTAGCCCAAACCTCCCAGCTAAACCCTAGCGTCCGTCGCCGGCTTAGCCGGCCCCTACGCTGGACGTGCTGGCCACGCCAAGCTTGCCGGCTTCGGGTATGGTGGGCCACGCTAGGAACGTAGCCCAAACCCCCTAGCTAAACCCTAGCGTCCGTCGCCGGCTTTGCCGGCCCCGTACGCTGGACATGCGGGCCACGCTAGGAACGTAGCCAAAACCTAGCTAGTGATACTCCCAAAGCCAGCGTCCGTCGCCGGCTTCGCCGGTCCCGTACGCTGGACGTGCGGGCCTCGCTTGGAACGGAACGGCTTCGACGGCGCCGCACGCAGGTCGTGCTGGCCACGCCAAGCTTCGGGTATGGCGGGCCCCGCTAGGAACGTAGCCCAAACCTCCTAGCTAAACCCTAGCGTCCGTCGCCGGCTTTGCCGGCCCCGTACGCTGGACATGCGGGCCACGCTAGGAACTTAGCCAAAACCTTGCTAGTGATGCCTCCTCAGCCAGCGTCCGTCGCCGGCTTCGCCGGCGCCGTACGCAGGACGTGCTGGCCACGCCAAGCTTGCCGGCTTCGGGTATGGCGGGCCACGCTAGGAACGTAGCCCAAACCTCCCAGCTAAACCCTAGCGTCCGTCGCCGGCTTAGCCGGCCCCTACGCTGGACGTGCGGGTCACGCCAAGCTTGCCGGCTTCGGGTATGACGGGCCACGATAGGAACGTAGCCCAAACCTCCTAGCTAAACCCTAGCGTCCGTCGCCCGCTTCGCCGGCCCCGTACGCTGGACGTGCGGGCCACGCTAGGAACGTAGCCAAAACCTAGGTAGGGATACTTCCAAAGCCAGCGTCCGTCGTCGGCTTCGCCGGCCCCGTATGCTGGACGAGCGGACCACGCTAGAAACGGAACGGCTTCGCCGGCCCCATACGCCTGACGTGCGGGCCACGCTAGGAGCGTAGCACAACATTGGACGACGTTTCTATAACGTCTTCCGCAGGCTTTCATGATAGCATGTGCCTAGATTGAAACAGATTGAAATGGGTGAGGAAAAGATCAGCGGCAGTGTGAAAATACAGAAATGCAGGCGAAAAGACAGTAAGGGACTCAAACCTAGTCACGCTAGGAACGTAGCCAAAACCCTAGCGTCCGTCGCCCGCTTCGCTTGCCCCGTACGATGGACGTGCCGGCCATGCTAGGAACGTAGCCAAAACCTTGCTAGGAATACTTCCTCAGCCAGCGTCCGTCGCCGGCTTCGCCGGCCCCATACGTCGGACGTGCGGGCCACGCTAGGAGCGTAGCACAACATTGGACGA
Source organism: Heligmosomoides polygyrus polygyrus (assembly GCA_947396885.1). Taxonomy (NCBI): domain Eukaryota; kingdom Metazoa; phylum Nematoda; class Chromadorea; order Rhabditida; family Heligmosomidae; genus Heligmosomoides; species Heligmosomoides polygyrus. Next base: position 7,290 of record CANDYH010000182.1, on the reverse strand, counting down.
CGTTTCTATAACGTCTTCCGCAGGCTTTCATGATAGCATGTGCCCAGATTGAAAAAGATTAAAATGGGTGAGGAAAAGATCAGCGGCAGGTTAAAATACAGAAATGCAGACGAAAAGACAGTAAGGGACTCAAACCTAGTCACGCTAGGAACGTAGCCAAAACCCTAGCGTCCGTCGCCCGCTTCGCCTGCCCCGTACGCTGGACGTGCGAGCCACGCTAGGAGCGTAGCCAAAACCTTGCTAGTGATGCCTCCTTAGCCAGCGTTCGTCGCCGGCTACGCCGGCCACGTACTCCGGACGAGCGGGCCACGCTAGGAACGTAGCAGAACCTTGGACGACGTTTGTATAACGTCTTCCGCAGGTTTTCATGATAGCATGTGCATAGATTGAAACAGATTGAAATGGTTGAGGAAAAGATCAGCGGCAGTGTGAAAATACAGAAATGCCGACGAAAAGACAGTAAGGGACTCAAACCTAGTTACGCTAGGAACGTAGCCAACACCCTAGCGTCCGTCGCCCGCTTCGCCTGCCCCGTACGCTGGACGTGCGGGCCACGCTAGGAACGGAATGGCTTCGACGGCGCCGTACGCAGGACGTGCTGGCCACGCCAAGCTTGCCGGCTTCGGGTTTGGTGGGCCACGCTAGGAACGTAGCCCAAACCCCCTAGCTAAACCCTAGCGTCCGTCGCCGGCTTTGCCGGCCCCGTACGCTGGACATGCGGGCCACGCTAGGAACGTAGCCAAAACCTAGCTAGTGATACTCCCAAAGCCAGCGTCCGTCGCCGGCTTCGCCGGTCCCGTACGCTGGACGTGCGGGCCTCGCTAGGAACGGAACGGCTTCGACGGCGCCGCACGCAGGTCGTGCTGGCCACGCCAAGCTTGCCGGCTTCGGGTATGGCGGGCCCCGCTAGGAACGTAGCCAAAACCTAGGTAGGGATACTTCCAAAGCCAGCGTCCGTCGTCGGCTTCGCCGGCCCCGTATGCTGTTTCTAGCGTACCACGCTAGAAACGGAACGGCTTCGCCGGCCCCATACGCCGGACGTGCGGGCCATGCTAGGAGCGTAACACAACATTGGACGACGTTTCTATAACGTCTTCCGCAGGCTTTCATGATAGCATGTGCCTAGATTGAAACAGATTGAAATGGGTGAGGAAAAGATCAGCGGCAGTGTGAAAATACAGAAATGCAGACGAAAAGACAGTAAGGGACTCAAACCTAGTCACGCTAGGAACGTAGCCAAAACCCTAGCGTCAGTCGCCCGCTTCGCTTGCCCCGTACGATGGACGTGCCGGCCATGCTAGGAACGTAGCCAAAACCTTGTTAGGGATACTTCCTCAGCCAGCGTCTGTCGCCGGCTTCGCCGGCCCCATACGCCGGACGTGCGGGCCACGCTAGGAGCGTAGCACAACATTGGACGACGTTTCTATAACGTCTTCCGCAGGCTTTCATGATAGCATTTGCCTAGATTGAAAAAGATTGAAATGGGTGAGGAAAAGATCAGCGGCAGTGTGAAAATACAGAAATGCTGACGGAAAGACAGTAAGGGACTCAAACCTAGTCACGCTAGGAACGTAGCCAACACCCTAGCGTCCGTCGCCCGCTTCGCCTGCCCCGTACGCTGGACGTGCGGGCCACGCTAGGAACGGAATGGCTTCGATGGCGCCGTACGCAGGACGTGCTGGCCACGCCAAGCTTGCCGGCTTCGGGTTTGGTGGGCCACGCTAGGAACGTAGCCCAAACCCCCTAGCTAAACCCTAGCGTCCGTCGCCGGCTTTGCCGGCCCCCGTACGCTGGACATGCGGGCCACGCTAGGAACGTAGCCAAAACCTAGCTAGTGATACTCCCAAAGCCAGCGTCCGTCGCCGGCTTCGCCGGTCCCGTACGCTGGACGTGCGGGCCTCGCTAGGAACGGAACGGCTTCGACGGCGCCGCACGCAGGTCGTGCTGGCCACGCCAAGCTTGCCGGCTTCGGGTATGGCGGGCCCCGCTAGGAACGTAGCCAAAACCTAGGTAGGGATACTTCCAAAGCCAGCGTCCGTCGTCGGCTTCGCCGGCCCCGTATGCTGTTTCTAGCGTACCACGCTAGAAACGGAACGGCTTCGCCGGCCCCATACGCCGGACGTGCGGGCCATGCTAGGAGCGTAACACAACATTGGACGACGTTTCTATAACGTCTTCCGCAGGCTTTCATGATAGCATGTGCCTAGATTGAAACAGATTGAAATGGGTGAGGAAAAGATCAGCGGCAGTGTGAAAATACAGAAATGCAGGCGAAAAGACAGTAAGGGACTGAAACCTAGTCACGCTAGGAACGTAGCCAAAACCCTAGCGTCCGTTGCCCGCTTCGCCGGTCCCGTACGCTGGAGGTGCGGGCCACGCTAGGAACGTAGCCAAAACCTTGCTAGGGATACTTCCTCAGCCAGCGTCCGTCGCCGGCTTCGCCGGCCCCGTAGGCTGGACGTGCGGGCCACGCAAGGAACGTAGCAGAACCTTGGACGACGTTTGTATAACGTCTTCCGCAAGTTTTCATGATAGCATGTGCATAGATTGAAACAGATTGAAATGGGTGAGGAAAAGATCAGCGGCAGTGTGAAAATACAGAAATGCAGACGAAAAGACAGTAAGGGACTCAAACCTAGTCACGCTAGGAACGTAGCCAAAACCCTAGCGTCAGTCGCCCGCTTCGCTTGCCCCGTACGATGGACGTGCCGGCCATGCTAGGAACGTAGCCAAAACCTTGCTAGGGATACTTCCTCAGCCAGCGTCCGTCGCCGGCTTCGCCGGCCCCATACGCCGGACGTGCGGGCCACGCTAGGAGCGTAGCACAACATTGGACGACGTTTCTATAACGTCTTCCGCAGGCTTTCATGATAGCATTTGCCTAGATTGAAAAAGATTGAAATGGGTGAGGAAAAGATCAGCGGCAGTGTGAAAATACAGAAATGCCGACGGAAAGACAGTAAGGGACTCAAACCTAGTCACGCTAGGAACGTAGCCAACACCCTAGCGTCCGTCGCCCGCTTCGCCTTCCCCGTACGCTGGACGTGCGAGCCACGCTAGAACGTAGCCAAAACCTTGCTAGGGATACTTCCAAAGCCAGCTTCCGTCGCCGGTTTCGCCGGTCCCGTACGCTGGACGTGCGGGCCATGCTAGGAGCGTAGCCAAAACCTTGCTAGTGATGCCTCCTTAGCCAGCGTTCGTCGCCGGCTACGCCGGCCACGTACGCCGGACGAGCGGGCCACGCTAGGAACGTAGCAGAACCTTGGACGACGTTTGTATAACGTCTTCCGCAGATTTTCATGATAGCATGTGCATAGATTGAAACAGATTGAAACGGGTGAGGAAAAGATCAGCGGCAGTGTGAAAATACAGAAATGCCGACGAAAAGACAGTAAGGGACTCAAACCTAGTCACGCTAGGAACGTAGCCAACACCCTAGCGTCCGTCGCCCGCTTCGCCTGCCCCGTACGCTGGAAGTGCGGGCCACGCTAGGAACGTAGCCAAAACCTTGCTAGGGATACTTCCAAAACCAGCCTCCGTCGCCGGCTTCGCCGCCGCCGTTTGCTGGAAGTGCGGGCCACGCTAGGAACGCAGCCCAAACCTAGCTAGTGATGCCTCCTCAGCCAGCGTCCGTCGCCGGCTTCAACGGCCCCGTACGCTGGAGGTGCGGGCCACGCTAGGAACCTAGCCAAAACCTTGCTAGGGATACTTCCTCAGCCAGCGTCCGTCGCCGGCTTCGCCGGCCCCGTACGCTGGACGTGCGGGCCACGCTAGGACGAAACGGCTTCGACGGCGCCGTACGCAGGACATGCTGGACACACCAAGCTTGCCGTCTTCGGGTATGGCGGGCCACGCTAGGAACGTAGCCCAAACCTCCTAGCTAAACCCTAGCGTCCGTCGCCGGCTTTGCCGGCCCCGTACGCTGGACATGCGGGCCACGCTAGGAACGTAGCCAAAACCTTGCTAGTGATGCCTCCTCAGCCAGCGTCCGTCGGCGGCTTCGCCGGCCCCTACGCTGGACGTGCGGGCCACGCCAAGCTTTCCGGCTTCGGGTATGACAGGCCACGATAGGAACGTAGCCCAAACCTCCTAGCTAAACCCTAGCGTCCGTCGCCCGCTTCGCCGGCCCCGTACGCTGGACGTGCGGGCCACGCTAGGAACGTAGCAGAACCCTGGACGACGTTTGTATAACGTCTTCTGCAAGTTTTCATGATAGCATGTGCATAGATTGAAACAGATTGAAATGGGTGAGGAAAAGATCAGCGGCAGTGTGAAAATACAGAAATGCAGACGAAAAGACAGTAAGGGACTCAAACCTAGTCACGCTAGGAACGTAGCCAACAACCTAGCGTCCGTCGCCCGCTTCGCCTGCCCCGTATGCTGGACGTGCGAGCCACGCTAGGAACGTAGCCAAAACCTTGCTAGGGATACTTCCAAAGCCAGCGTCCGTCGCCGGTTTCGCCGGTCCCGTACGCTGGACGTGCGGGCCATGCTAGGAGCGTAGCCAAAACCTTGCTAGTGATGCCTCCTTAGCCAGCGTTCGTCGCCGGCTACGTCGGCCACGTACGCCGGACGAGCGGGCCACGCTAGGAACGTAGCAGAACCTTGGACGACGTTTGTATAACGTCTTCCGCAGGTTTTCATGATAGCATGTGCATAGATTGAAACAGATTGAAATGGGTGAGGAAAAGATCAGCGGCAGTGTGAAAATACAGAAATGCAGACGAAAAGACAGTAAGGGACTCAAACCTAGTCACGCTGGGAACGTAGCCAACACCCTAGCGTCCGTCGCCCGCTTCGCCTGCCCCGTTTGCTGGAAGTGCGGGCCACGCTAGGAACGTAGCCAAAACCTTGCTAGGGATACTTCCAAAACCAGCCTCCGTCGCCGGCTTCGCCGCCGCCGTTTGCTGGAAGTGCGGGCCACGCTAGGAACGCAGCCCAAACCTAGCTAGTGATGCCTCCTCAGCCAGCGTCCGTCGCCGGCTTCAACGACCCCGTACGCTGGAGGTGCGGGCCACGCTAGGAACGTAGCCAAAACCTTGCTAGGGATACTTCCTCAGCCAGCGTCCGTCGCCGGCTTCGCCGGCCCCGTACGCTGGACGTGCGGGCCACGCTAGGACGAAACGGCTTCGACGGCGCCGTACGCAGGACATGCTGGACACACCAAGCTTGCCGTCTTCGGGTATGGCGGGCCACGCTAGGAACGTAGCCCAAACCTCCTAGCTAAACCCTAGCGTCCGTCGCCCGCTTCGCCGGCCCCGTACGCTGGACGTGCGGGCCACGCTAGGAACGGAACGGCTTCGACGGCGCCGTACGCAGGACGTGCTGGCCACGCCAAGCTTGCCGGCTTTGGGTATGGCGGGCCACGCTAGGAACGTAGCCCAAACCTCCTAGCTAAACCCTAGCGTCCGTCGCCCGGCCCCTACGCTGGACGTGCGGGCCACGCCAAGCTTGCCGGCTTCGGGTATGACGGGCCACGATAGGAACGTAGCCCAAACCCCCTAGCTAAACCCTAGCGTCCGTCGCCGGCTTTGCTGGCCCCGTACGCTGGACATGCGGGCCACGCAAGGAACGTAGCCAAAACCTAGCTAGTGATACTCCCAAAGCCAGCGTCCGTCGCCGGCTTCGCCGGTCCCGTACGCTGGACGTGCGGGCCTCGCTAGGAACGGAACGGCTTCGACGGCGCCGTACGCAGGACGTGCTGGCCACGCCAAGCTTGCCGGCTTCGGGTATGGCGGGCCCCGCTAGGAACGTAGCCCAAACCTCCTAGCTAAACCCTAGCGTCCGTCGCCGACTTTGCCGGCCCCGTACGCTGGACATGCGGGCCACGCTAGGAACGTAGCCAAAACCTTGCTAGTGATGCCTCCTCAGCCAGCGTCCGTCGGCGGCTTCGCCGGCCCCTACGCTGGACGTGCGGGCCACGCCAAGCTTTCCGGCTTCGGGTATGACGGGCCACGCTAGGAACGTAGCAGAACCTTGGACGACGTTTGTATAACGTCTTCCGCAGGTTTTCATGATAGCATGTGCATAGATTGAAACAGATTGAAATGGTTGAGGAAAAGATCAGCGGCAGTGTGAAAATACAGAAATGCCGACGAAAAGACAGTAAGTGACTCAAACCTAGTCACGCTAGGAACGTAGCCAACACCCTAGCGTCCGTCGCCCGCTTCGCCTGCCCCGTACGCTGGACGTGCGGGCCACGCTAGGAACGTAACGGCTTCGACGGCGCCGTACGCAGGACGTGCTGGCCACGCCAAGCTTGCCGGCTTCGGGTATGGTGGGCCACGCTAGGAACGTAGCCCAAACCCCCTAGCTAAACCCTAGCGTCCGTCGCCGGCTTTGCCGGCCCCGTACGCTGGACATGCGGGCCACGCTAGGAACGTAGCCAAAACCTAGCTAGTGATACTCCCAAAGCCAGCGTCCGTCGCCGGCTTCGCCGGTCCCGTACGCTGGACGTGCGGGCCTCGCTTGGAACGGAACGGCATCGACGGCGCCGCACGCAGGTCGTGCTGGCCACGCCAAGCTTCGGGTATGGCGGGCCCCGCTAGGAACGTAGCCCAAACCTCCTAGCTAAACCCTAGCGTCCGTCGCCGGCTTTGCCGGCCCCGTACGCTGGACATGCGGGCCACGCTAGGAACTTAGCCAAAACCTTGCTAGTGATGCCTCCTCAGCCAGCGTCCGTCGCCGGCTTCGCCGGCGCCGTACGCAGGACGTGCTGGCCACGCCAAGCTTGCCGGCTTCGGGTATGGCGGGCCACGCTAGGAACGTAGCCCAAACCTCCCAGCTAAACCCTAGCGTCCGTCGCCGGCTTTGCCGGCCCCGTACGCTGGACATGCGGGCCACGCTAGGAACTTAGCCAAAACCTTGCTAGTGATGCCTCCTCAGCCAGCGTCCGTCGCCGGCTTCGCCGGCGCCGTACGCAGGACGTGCTGGCCACGCCAAGCTTGCCGGCTTCGGGTATGACGGGCCACGATAGGAACGTAGCCCAAACCTCCTAGCTAAACCCTAGCGTCCGTCGCCCGCTTCGCCGGCCCCGTACGCTGGACGTGCGGGCCACGCTAGTAACGTAGCCAAAACCTAGGTAGGGATACTTCCAAAGCCAGCGTCCGTCGTCGGCTTCGCCGGCCCCGTATGCTGGACGAGCGGACCACGCTAGAAACGGAACGGCTTCGCCGGCCACGTACGCCGGACGAGCGGGCCACGCTAGGAACGTAGCAGAACCTTGGACGACGTTTGTATAACGTCTTCCGCAGGTTTTTATGATAGCATGTACATAGATTGAAACAGATT
>CANDYH010000181.1:0-13569 GCA_947396885.1 Heligmosomoides polygyrus polygyrus | reverse complement strand
ATAATGGTCGAGGCGAAACAAAAAAAACTAGCCTAAAAACTTTGAAATTAATTTGAATGTCTTTCAAATTGAAACGAGCTTCTTGAGGGTTAAACTGCAGATTCTCTAAGATGGTTGGAATATTTTTTCATTTTAACAATAATTTCAACAAAAATATTTTTCTGCTCGAGTGAGTGTAATAATTTTTGTTTTTATTTTATTTTTACTTTTTTTCACTGACAAACAATAACAAACTAATTTTTGTTTGAAGCGCAACAAGGCAGCAATTATCTAGTGCATCAAAGACCAGATTACGCCGTGCAATTGAAAAGCTTGTCGCGATGTTTATTCGATTGATAGTGTAGAAGTATCAAAGCGAAAATATGTGTGATTTTACAATTGTCTTTGCTGCATTGTTTACAGGCATAAACTCCACGCAAACAGCTATTTTGCTATCATTGGGATAAAAATCGCGACGCCTTGAACGAGCGCATGGAGCAATTCCTTTTTTAACCCTAAAAATGGCCACCTTCCTACTCTTTAAAACAAGCTATAAGCCGCTATTTTTTTTTTCACAAAAAAGTGAGAGTTTTATAAAACTTTAGACAAAGTTGTCACTTTTGGGGTAAGTCAACTAAAATGTAAAAGTAGTCATACTGAATTTTCCTTGAACGAAAAAGTATTTAAATCTTTTTGAAGGGTATTTATTTCAATGTCGGTATAGCGTAGAAGAAGCTCATTTCGATTTGGAAGGGTTTGCTTTGATTTCAAAAGTCTCAAGCTAGCTTAGAAAAGTGTCCAGTTTGATTTGAAAAATGAAAGTTTCCAAATCGACGTGAAAGTGGTACATTAAGGTCAGCTTCTACGCTAGTTACCTTTACCACTCGTAGTAAAGCTCAGTAAAGCTGCTTCACTACAAATATTTTTAATTAGGGAAATAATGATGATGATTGATTGGACTCAATAACAGCTTCTGGAATTTCTTTTGTGTGAAGCTTACACACTAAGCAATATATTCAAGCTATGATCTACGCAGACCGGAAAACCAAAAGACTCATGGAGATTTGGCAGCATGAATCGATAATAGTGGGCCGCATAAAGTCGAACAGGCCCGTAATTATGAGAAAGATAAATGAGGTATTCGCTGGTCATGCAGCCGAATGCAATGTCTCTGTAGGGCATGCCAGGTCAGCGCAATGATGATCGAAGAAGGCCTCTACATCTGCGCTTGATTGGTGCGTTAAAATATTGGCGTCTGGACTAGTTGGAAACGTTGAGCGAAAAATTACTTAATATGAATGCTGGGCTCTCCAGCATTCATTCTGCAAAGACTGAGCATGAAACGCTGCTGCACTTTTGAAGGAAGTCGTCACATTAAACAGCTGAAATTCTGCCACCTGATCACCTGGCTTCTTGACATTTGATACTTGGAGTCTGTACATTGTGCCTGGTTAGCGAACATATTTTTGGAGTAACTGATTCGCTTAGGACATAGATGTTTGCAGCTAATGTCGGCGACAGAGAGTGCTGTTTACCAAATGCTCACTTGCGGTTTTGACGAACTGCAGCTAGCAGGCCAATTCCCAAAGTGAACTTGAAACGTAAAGTTACTATGCCGTTTTCCCTCCTTAAACATGAGTGAACGGCAAGCTACAATCACGGGTTTTAGATTGAGAATTCTTTCGTTGAAGTAAACGAAATCTGTCGAAGCTCAAAGTGATTATCTTCTTGCCAAATTTGGTACCAAACGAATCGTCGCTGCCAGGAGAAGGTCACGAACGGCAAAAAAAAACAATTTTTAATGAAGTTTAAGTATTTTAAAATTCAACTGGGCAGCGCTACTTGTGCCTGGAGACATTGGGTCAGGCCACGTAATTAAGGCCCTTCTTAATTGCGGCACTGGTTTTCAGGCTTCCACCTATTTTTGAATGGCGATCGCATACCCAGTGGTAGATAGGATGATGCTAAGAGCCTCTGTAAATTTTGTTGAGAAAGTCCTTACTTTGGACATAGTTATCATGATGCGACGCAAAAAACGCGTTTTAGTCAATTGGTTGAATGTTTAGCGGCGGTACTGTTTAGGTCTTCGACTTTAAGCGCTCTGGAGTCAACTTGTCGCATAGCACTGCAGTCAACGAACGCTAATTGGACCAAGCTGCACTCACGCGTGAGTTCACTTCAACCATCAAACTGCCATCAGACGTTACTGCTGATCCCAGGTATTTAAACACCGAAGTGCGTGCAAGCTCAGTGCCGTTAATCTTAATGGAGCCGGACTCGTTTACGTCAGTCGTTAGGTAGTTGTTAGATATATATTTAAGAAGGAGAAGAAAAAGAAGGACCTCAATAACGATTGCGAAGTGCTTTTCCCCGTTTTGAATTGTTGGTGTTGCTATGGCACTACGTTTATTTGAAGCCCATAACTAATGCGATTCGTCGTTAAATATTAAAATGTAACGCCGGGATGTTTCACCCGGGAGCTGGATGTCTAGGGTTGTGGCCTGAACCGGACAGGAAATCGATTTATTAGGCTTCTTAAGGCCTCGTGCATACTTCCCGTCGCCGCGATTGAATCGCGGCGATGAGTTTTGCAGAGCGACGCGAAAGAATTTGAATTTCTCTGTGCTCGTCGCATCGCCCATCGCTCTGCAAGGGAGCGCGACGGCGATCCGTCCAGGATCAACGCTAAACACCGCGCGCGGCGCGAAAAAGTATGCCATGCCCGCGATGGGCGCGGGAAGCCATCGCGCATGCCGACCGCCACTGTTGCGGCGGCCGCGGCGAGGTTTTCTTTGACTATTCGGCCGCGTGCGGCGGAATGGCCATGAACTGAGCGCCGCGATGGCATCGCGGCGATGGAAGTATGCCCCCGGCCTAAGGCACCAGCAGGGGTTGGTCCGTCCGCCTCTGCTGTGCCCGCGCTCCTCTCCGACCCGGCCGCTCGCCAGGTACCACCGAGACCAGAATCCTACCCGACCGCTCGTGACCTTGACACCAGTGCAGACTCCAAGACCAGCCGCTGGCGACCTCGACACCAGTGCAGACTCCAAGACCGACCGCTCGCGACCTCGACACCAGCGCAGACTGAGCCGGCGCGCCCGGGCCCCCTTTATATAGAGTTGCGCGCGGGGAAGGCCGGCCCCCTCAGTGGTCACCCTTTCGGAGGCGCCGCCCCGCCGCCTCCGAATGGCCGGCGCTGGGCACAGGCGAGGCGGACGGCGATCGATCGATCCCGTTGCTGGGAAAATACAGATACACTCCAATAATGTGCACAAATACAACAGAAAACTACACAGAACAACACAATTAACCTATAAACCCTAAATAACACAACAAAGATTACTTCTGCGAGGCCTCGCGCCTCGCCCATCCTTCACAAAAAAGGTAATTATAAGTTATAAATTATAAGGTGATAAGAATATAAAAAATTATGAAACTCAGATGTAATCAGTTTATTTTTAAAAAATTGAGGCATAGATGCAATTCCTGCATAACCAAGCGCGTTTGAAATTTGAAGTCCTGGAGGAGTGCATCGCGCAACACAGAACTTGACAGAACAGAACATGCTACTTATATTTTCCAGCCCTTTCATATACGTATATGCCAACTCTTGCTGATAGCCTTAGTGGCGGAAAGTTATGGTCGTTTCACCAGAGATCGCACTTCCTTTTCATTTCATTTCCGATGGCTAGTCTCTTCAGTCGCTGCATAAATCGCGTGACACACAATTATAACGGATTTTGCTTAAAGTACTACACCACTTCCGCCTATAAATAACTTTTTAATTCCTCAAATTTTCTTTACTAGAATATTTGGAACAGCACGAGCTCGTGCTTGTAGGTGTTTTCACGTTTGTATCGAGGTATTCTCTTCATTAAAGTCATTCAAGAAAGTCTGTTTACAATTGTACCTACGTATATGAAGAGTTCTAAAAAGATTTGAACACTTGATGATTTACTCATCGAATGAAGCGCCATGTTCCGCAGTCGTGTACGCGATTGAGGTTTAGATCGGATCCTAAAACTGTAGTCCTGGAGTTTCAGCAATCAGTGCGGTTATTGAGAGTATTGAACAGATATAATAACGTTAATTCCCGGCAATGAGCTATTCGAACTATGTGGCAAGGGGAGGAATGCAACGCACGAATGTAAACGAACGGACGTACTTGGATAGGTGGTAGTTGTGTCGTGACAGTGCGTGTACGACGCCAATGGTAAGTAGGCTGAGCAGACTGACGGTCGAGTTGAGCAATACGGCAGCAGCTTGAGTGCCGGACCGATCCACTGTGATCCAGCTGTCGCTCCACGAACGCGCACGCTGGGCGATCTCCCCATTCACCGACCTCTGATGCGGTCTGCATTCTTCACTGTCATCTCCGATTGAGCTCTTGAAATAATCAAGCACTTACGAAGTTGTAGATGCCGTCGATGGAGCAGTGGACAATGTCTTGACACGACGGCGTGAGGTTAAAGAAAATCGTGACGATAGCAGTTATGCAATTGCATAACCAGAGATTACAGCTGAGCAAGTGTGTTGTGGAATGGAGGCGTTTGTCGGACGAGATGGCGATGAGCACAAGCAGATTAAACGCGAATATGAGCAGCGCGAGCAGGAAGTTGAAGGCCGACGTCAACATTCGGCGTGTAGGCGCCGGGGCGTAAGCGCTCGTCGGTGCGCGACTTCAGTCAGTCAGACGGTGCGAAGGCGACGACAGAAGGCTGGACTAGCTGGCGGGCGCGACGGAGTCTGAGAGGCCGTGCTGCTGTGAGCGTGGCGACACTGCTCTCTGCGTCGCCGTTCGTTGAATTCGCCGTCCCATCCTCCTCGGCCGCCTATCGATCACGCCTCGCGCTAACCTCCCCGCCGTCATGAAGCGTCCGCTCTTAAAATTGTTTCCAATGAGGTTAGAGTGCGTTTTTTCCATCGCTCATCACCCACCTATCGACTAGAGGAAGAAGAGGCGCTGAGCACGAGCAGGGTTCAGCGCTCGTCTCGCACGAACGTCTGCGACGGAGCAAAAACCGCCGGCTTTTCGCTGCTGCGGTCCTCGCGTTGAAGGCCATCGAAAACGTTCCACCTCAGCTCCCCATAGGGCCATACAACCGCGACGCGAAATAAAGCATGAAAATCGTGAAATTGAGGAACAGCCTTGTGCTTGAATAAAGTTTTTGTGAAGGCGATAGAGAGCGAGCGCGCGTACTACTCGCTGATTTCATCTCAACTTCTCACAGGTAGTAAGTAGAGTTGTTGTCGTTTTTGCTGCCGGCTTGTATTCCGAAACACTTAGCAGCGTGTCCAGCACTCGTTCGCTTCTTGTGGTCATGCGACATTGTACAGCTGGCCTCCCTCTATGTTAAATAACGACCAGCGTGTTCCTGAAATTGTGCAGTGCTTCACGTTTTCCGTGCTGTTTGACTTCGCAGGCTTCGTCAGTCAGATCGTATTCGTATTTATAACAATGCGTATTTATAACAACGGATTCATCCGTCGCAAAGCGTCGCATTGTTATAAAAAAAAAACTTCAAATTCATTCGTTAGAATTCAAGAAAATACCAAGCGATAACCCTTTTCAATGAGCATCCGATGGTGGATGGATTCCTGGAAGGTTCAGTTTGGCAACACGTGACCTATCTATGAAGCATTTTCTTCTGGGGAGCCGTTAATTGATTTACGACCTCTCCGAAACCGCCACCGGTGTCTCCTTTGGATAGTCCATCAACCAGATTCAGTGAAATCCGGAATTCTCTGCTTTTCTCAGTAGATCTGAGTTCACTTTGTCTTGCCCATCCTTGTGGCCTTAAACAGCACCTACTACTCTTAATTTTGAAATCTCTGCACTATAATCCTACTATATAAAGCAGGCTGGCTGAGAAATCATCCCTAGCTATGTTTGGGCTACGTTCCTAGCGCGGCCCAAAGGCACACCCGAAGCCGGCAAGCTTGGCGTGGCCCGCACGTCCGCGTTCCTACCTTTTTCGTAGGATAGCATTCTTAGTCTGATTTTGAAAACTAGCAATATATAACACAAGCTTCGTCCGAGGTCATCATTTTGAAGAGATTACAGAGGCACAATCCCTTGATTTTTTTCTACTTTTCTTTGATTTGTTCTCTGGGTTGTTTCTATCTGAGACAATGGTTAGTTTGCTGGTGTTGACGGCATCATCAGCTTTTTGATAGTATAAACCGGTTTAAATTCAAGTTTACCGATATTTCACCCTTTTTGCCCTCAGTCGAATTAAGAGGATGGGGGTCGGACTGACTTGAGTTCAGAGCTTGGCGGCGGGACCACCGGCGTCCCTCACTCGGTTTGCACATCACTTTCTTTGAAGTACTAATTCACTAGCTCGATAAGTGCACACATTTTTGAGATTTTATAAAATTCTCATTTTTGAGGAGAAATAATGGTTTAAAGCTTTTTTGAAGGGCAGGAAGTCGTCCATGTTTCAGTGCCATCTACACTATCAATCGAATAAAAATCGCAACGTCCTTCTCGAGTGCATTGCGTGATCTCGTCATTTAATGGGCTAAATGATTTCTGCCTTGTTGTGCTTTAAAACGAAAAAAAACTTGAGTTCAATTTATCGTTTTATTCTCGACAATTAAATTTTTTATAAAATTTTTGCACTCATTCGGGCAGCTGAATCGAAAATTTTCAAAGAAAGTTGTACCAGATTCTAATTTAACAAAAAATCCTAACCATCTTGGAGATCCTGTAAGAAACTGGATTCGATTTCGAAGACGTTCACTTTGATTTCGGAAGCGTCAACTTTGTTTAGAAGAGGGTCAATTTGAGATGCTAGTGCCGAATTCGATTTTAAAAGTGTCCAATTTGACGAGAAAATGGTATGGATACATAGATAATCAAAGCGATAATTTCGAAACTTTCTGTTTTCTGACATTTTTGGCTTTTCTGTTTTCTGATCTCTGTTGTCTGACAAACTCGATTTAATGTTTTCATTTTTCTGGAAAAATTTTCGGAATTTGCGCCCATCCTTGGTCTCATTCTGAAGATACATATACCTCATAAACTTTCTAAGCTATTTGATTTTGACGCTTTTTTAAGATTTGCAAGATGTTTTTTACTGCTTACAAAGATTTTTTAGAGCTCATTTCGAATAGATCGATCAGTCGTAGCCGTAGCTAAAGGACTTGCCGCGGAAATAGTTTTTTTTTGCCTGAAGGAGACTAGGTTAGGAGGTGGAATTGGATCCCACAAAATTTCGAGTCCTGTTTGTTATAAAATAAAATAAAAAATCACGTCAATCTACAGCGAAGTTCGGTATGATTTAGGTATTGGGAATCGTATTCAAAATCGCCGTTTTTGGTGAAAATAAAAGATTGCAATCCTAAGGCATCGACATACGGGAATGAAATTCTATTACATGAGATTCCCAATGTGGGTTACTATACAGCAAAAAAAATTCTGAAAATTTTGTATGATCAGGAGCTTCACTGAAAAACTATGTAAAAAAAACTCCCACTGATCACATAGAAGATCACTACAGAAAAAAAACTGATTTTCTTCGGTGTATCTTGCTGAGCTCCCGATGTTGGAATTCGAGCAATTTTTGGACATACGTTCTCCGCGACATTCAATCTTGAACAATGTTCAAACAGCAGCAATTTACGGTGTTCGATTAATCGAAAGAGTTCTAAGGGTTATTTGAGCAAGTTGTTCGATCTCTACTTTACTCTACCGTGGTACGCTCTTTGACTTTCAGAGAGGTCCGGTTAAGGAGCAAACCTCTGAGGGAACACTGCAATCGCCTGTCTGTTTTGTCCCGCCTTCGGACCTCAGAGCGGCAACGCTGCTCAGGCCAAAGGAATACTTTGAAATGGTAATGATCATACAGGTCGAAGAAGCAGGGAAGTTTCAAGGCTGCGAGATATTTTCAGGTGACAAGGATCAACAAACACAAGCAAATCGGCGCATTTTTGAAGCAATTCTCCATGAATTCAAAGCCATTAGCAGAAATTTTGACGGGACTGGAAGAGCTGCTGTTGCCTCGGTATCCCGAGGCCTTCCTGGGTAAGAGAAGTCCTTGAATGTGTTCACAGTTATGTACCATTTTCACGCCAAACTGGACACTTTTCAAATCAAACTGAATTTTTCAAGTCGAATCGGACAGTTCTTTAAGCAATTTTGACGGTTTTGAAATCAAACTGAACATCTTCCAGATCAAAGCGAGCGTCTTCCAGACTAAACTAAAGTGTCTTCAAGAAGCTAAAAGAAGCTAAGCTAAGAAGCTGTTTAATGAAAATTTAGTACAACTATGTTTAAAGTTTTCTAATTCATCTGCTTCAACAAGCGGACACACAGCTTTAAATTTTATGAGGATTTCATTTTTGGGTTACAATAGCGATTTAAATTTTTTTCAGTGCGCACGAAGGCAACAATCATTTAGTGTATTAAAAGAAGAAATGGCGTCATGCGTTTGATTAGATCGTCTCGATTTTTGTTTGATGGATAGTGTAAATGCTGTTTATTTAAAATAGGAGTGTGAAGATATGTTTTTTTTTGTAATTGTTCTTGTTGTACCGTTTACATTTATGCTACTCCACGCAAACAGCATTTTTGCTATCAATCGAAAAAATCGCCACGATCTAGTCGAGTACACGGCGCGATGTCTTCTTTTGATAGACTAAATGATTGTACCCTTCTTGTGCTTTAAAACAAAATTTCCTTCATTATTTTTCCTTGAGAAATGCTTTTTTTAATAAAATTTCAAACCGTGTTCACTTGCTGTGGCAGATTAATTAAAAAATTTCAAAAAAGGTTGCATCCAAGCGTGTTGGAGGGTCTCTAATTTAACCTGGAAGACACTCGTTTTGATTTGGAAGATGTTCATTTTGATTTCGACTGTCAGATTTCTTGGAAGAGTGTCTAATTTGACTTGGGAAGTGCGACAATGACAAAAAAGCTGCAAACTTATATGTGTGTTGTTGTTACCTATCCATTAAAAGTCCCTAGCACACTGGTCTGCCGGTGACTTGGTTCATTTCAGAAAAGTTTTTCTTTAGGTGCGTCGTGCTTACTTGAAAAGCAAGAGCACAAGGATCTTCTGTATCGACGAGCTGCAGAGCGGGGTCTTAAGTTCGATACTTAGCTACTCCCTGGCTTGTTCACTCTTGCGTACCCGCTGTGATAACGGGTTCTGTTTCCTGTCGGATGCATCTAATGAAAGAATAAAGCTTGACATTCCGTTGTTCACTTCAGTCTGTCTTTTTCATTTTCGTGGCTCTTTTTTTGAAATATGCGTGGATCTGCATGCTCGAAATGGACGTTGGCGAAGGTATGGTTTGCTACTGGTGATGTATCTGCATCTGCCACCACCGCACATCTGTTATCTCACTTTCTGTCCCTAGATTTCCATCATTTGCTTAAGTTCGCTTTCTAAAAATGCGTCCGACTCGTAAGGGAGGGGGGGGGGGGGGGCGAGGGGCAAACACAACTCCAACGCCGCGCGAACTACCGTGGCGTACCTCACGGTGCGCGACGAAATTGGACGAGTTGCCGCGGTCCTACTGCTTCCGGCAGAGACGGCTAGTGACTATACTTATGCTCGAATGACCTATTCGATTAGGTAATCGAATGATTTTCATTCGAATTCGAATATTCGAAAAATCGCATTTTTCGAATGTATTCGAATTCGAATGTTCAAAAAATTGCGTTTTTCGAATCTATTCGAATTCGAATATTCAAAAAATCGCGTTTTTCGAATGTATTCGAATTCGAATATTCAGGAAAATCGCATTTTTCGAATATATTCTGTTTCGAATGCTCGAAAATTTTCGGTATTCGAAACTGTTCGAATATTCAAAATTTCTCGGGAAGCCAAAATTATTCGACTACTCGAAAAGTGTCATTCGAATGCCCAACGAGAATTTGTGTAGCGGCGTATTCTAAACAGGCTTGTTAGGTTTTTTCGAGTAATTAGGGTCTTCAAAACGGTTCTTTCTGTGAATCAAATCTCTCTTACGATAGCGCCTCGTCGATTCTGATTATCGCCTGTGCAAAGAGGTCGAGGAAGAGTAGGAATTCTTAACTGCAATTAAAACTTGGAAATTTTGATTCTTACGGTGTTTCAAACGGAGGCTATTTGTCCTTCACGCTGCAGTTAGGAGTCTGAGACTATAGGCGAACAAATGTCTGCAGGATGAGAGTGAGGGTCAACAGGGATGCGCTTCAGTCTAATACCACGTCCGATGTATTCTCGCGCAGACCAGTGCCTTATGGAGTCTGCCTTGTGATTATCCTCTCGCTGCTCGTTATGCTCTTCTGCTCCTCCGTGGTCGCTGAATGCTAATCTGTTTTTCGTTTCTACAACTACGGTTCCGCAAAAGCTATATGGTTAGGTTGTGTGGAAACTCCCCCGGTGCTTACGGTCGGTATGGATAACGAACGCTTCAGAAGGTTTTTTCAGCGTTTTGAGTGCTTCACTTTTAACTACGATAACTTTCTCAAAGCTTATCGGATTTAGTCGAGATAAACACCGTTCGAATCAACAGACTTTTGCCAACGGGTGACCAGTGAACTTATTCCGTTTGCGAAGAAATGAGGCGGTCGAGATTCGACAGAATCCACGGGAGCTGTTTTGGCTTGGTCCTGACTGTGGGATGTTTCACCAGCGAGAAAGTTCTGAAGGTTGTTAAAAAGGTGGTGGTCGTTTGGTGAGAGGTCTAGAGAATATGACAGGTGAGGCAGAACTTCAAAATTCGTTCAATTTTTGAAGTGATTTGTGAAAAGTGTGGGCGGGCGTTATCGTGCAAAAACAGTCGGGCCCCTTCCGTTGACCCGTAAAAGCTCAAGTTGGCGCAACTTCTGGTGCATTTCGTCTATTTCTTTACAGTAGGACTCTGCGATCGTTTGGCTTCGTGTCAAAAAGTTGTAATGGATTACACTAGGCGCCGTCCACCACACAGTGACCATTACCTTTTTTTGGTGGAGGCCCGCCTTTGGAAAATGCCAAGGGAGGTTCGTCGGCGTCCATCCACTGTCTGGAACGTTCGCTTTTATCATACAAAATCCCCTTCTCATCACAAGGGATGATTCGATCCAAAAACAGGTCAGTTTTGTTGCGTAAAAGTAGAGAAGAACAAATCCCGAAACGTGCCAATTCTTCTCTTCCTCAACTCGTGGGGCACCCCCTCTTCGAGCTTTTTCACCTTCCCAAGGCGTTTCAATGCATCCGCAACCGCAGTTTCCCTGACATCTAGCTCTAGCGCGATCCCGCGAACTGTTTGGGATTTTTCAGCTTCCACTAATTCCGTTAACGCGTCGTCCAGGATTGCTCTAGGTCGACAGCTACGGGAGTCATCTTCGAGGCTGAAATCTCCGGTCCGAAATTTACTGAACCACTGGCGCACAATGCTTTCTCCAACACTATTAGACCCTCACACTTGATTGAAGTGTGTAGAGCTGTCTCGGCCGCGGATTGTCCCAATTTGGAGTTAAAATAAAATCACCTGTATCACCTGTATCACCTGTCGTCCCGTTGATCATCGACTTGCTCGAGCGGGCGCCAGCAGCGTCTCCATTCATCCCTGTCGCGTGCCAGAGTGGTCCAATGGATCCTCCTCGCTCGAGGGACACGAAGAGCGTCATATCGGTCGTTCAGGGCTTTCACGAAGAAGTCCGACCAACGCGTTGGTGGGCGTCCTGGTGTTCTTTTGACATCCCGCGGAATCCAGTCTGTGACGACTCTCGTCCAGCGGGTGTCTGCGAATCGCATTACGTGGCCGGCCCACCTAATTTTCGACGACTTGGCCCATGCGACAGCGTCTCTGATCTTCGAACGTCGGCGAAGCTCGGAAGTCTCGAGGCCTTCTCTCACTTGCGTGAGTCGTGTCACTCCGAGCATCGTCCTCTCGATTCCACGCTGCGCGACGTTGATGGCGTGTTCATCCTGCTTTCGTATAGCCCAGAT
The DNA here is from genome assembly GCA_947396885.1 of Heligmosomoides polygyrus polygyrus. Classification (NCBI taxonomy): domain Eukaryota; kingdom Metazoa; phylum Nematoda; class Chromadorea; order Rhabditida; family Heligmosomidae; genus Heligmosomoides; species Heligmosomoides polygyrus. The sequence goes on along the minus strand of CANDYH010000181.1, from coordinate 1,663 downwards.
CTCTGAGGCGTATGTTAGGGCAGGAAGAACGGTAGAGTCGAATAGGTGGGCACGGAGTCGGACGTTCTTCGTCTTCTTCACGACTTCTTCGACGCTCTTGAAAGCTCCCCAAGCCGCTCGTTTCCTCCTGCTCAGCTCTGGCGCTGGGTCGTTGGCCATATTGACTTCGCGAACCAGATACACGTATCTGGAGCATTCGAAGATGCTCGTTCGTTGAGAGAGGAAGACGCATCAGGGACTCGTCCGTTCCTCATGAACATCGTCTTCGTAAGATTCAGCTGCAGTCCAACGTTCCCACATACACTGTCGAAGCCAGCAAGCATTTGCTCCGCCTGGCTAGAGCTCTTTGTTATGAGCACGATGTCACCAGCAAACCGAAGATGGTCAGTTGCCGGCCGTTGACCTTCACTCCATGTCTTCCCATTCTAGTTCGCGCATGGTGTTTTTGAGGGTGGCGCTGAATAGCTTCGAAGATATGGTATCCCCCTGCCGAACCACTCTCTTCACGTCGATGAGGACGTCGTTGCAGAATGGTGAGATCTTGGTCGGGAATCCACTGTACAGCTCTCGAAGGACTCTGATGTACTGAGTAGGAACGCCCTGAGTGAGCAGGGCTTCGATGACCGCTTCAGTTTCGACAGAGTCGAATTCCTTCTTCAGGTCGATGAACGCCGCAGCTTGTACTCTCGCGACACTTCGATGAGCTTCGTAGTGGTGTGTGGGTGTGGGTGTGTAATCGATCGTGCTGAATCCCCTCCGAAATCCTGCTTATTCGCATGGCTGTCCTTCGCCCAGCGTTCTGCCGATCCTATTCAGGATGACTCGTGTGAACAGCTTGTGGACTTCGTACATCAGGCAGATCGCGCGATTGTTGCTAAAGCCGTGCACTCCTCTGTACACCAAGGCGGTTCTTCTGGTCTTCCACTGAGATGTAATATGACATGTAGATATGAGGAGAAATAATAATAATAATAATAATAATAATAATAATAATAATAATAATAATAATAATAATAATAATAATAATGTGATGGAGAGAGTATATGCTCGGTCTTCATTATATGGTGTATACGCATTCAAGAAAGCACCTTCACCCAAGATCTGTTATGCTGACAGCCCTTCGGTCACAATCTCGTGTTGTTCTGTGAAATATCAAGCCAGTACACAACATCTTTAGTCGGCTAAGTAGTAACTAGGTGGTGTAAAGAGCATTGGTAAGTTGGCCTGAAAACTTTCAGCTACGCGGAAACTAGGCCACTTACAAGGAAAAGTATTGCCGAAGAACGAAACGAACTAGGAATACAAATTCTGGCGGAGTCGGTAACACTCAACGAATCCCTGCACAGCATTAGAGTATGTTGCGAGAGTGGGTCTACGAACTCAAGCAATTGAGTTGAAACATGCAAACAGTGATCACTGAGCTTCATCGTGTTCGGTACTCTAAAAGGCCAGTTTCTTACTAGTGGGATCATTATCTAATTGAGGCGTTAGCGGTGAAACGGAGCTGATGAGTAATGTTGTATACTTTAAGTGTCGAGATTCCTAGGATCCATCAGTCAAGATTTACATCTTGCTGATTGCACTACACTGGAGTGAAATAGAAATTTTTATAAACGCTTGCAAATTGAAATGCCGGTCTACGCCTACATTTCTAGTCATACAA